>AWWV01008904.1:0-64409 GCA_001974805.1 Corchorus capsularis
AAAAAAAATTAAATTGGATCAAACTAGCTCGATACCATGTCAAGATTTGGAGAAGAAAGATATATTTTCTATTCATTTGATCATGAATATATATACACTGAAGGTAAGATTACAGACAATATTTAAGGGAGGAATTATAGGGATTACATTATATTCAACAGTGAAGAAATTGATGACTATAATCTCTTTCCATATTCTAACACTACATACCTTCAACAATTTAATTAACAAAATCAATTAATTTACCGCCACCATAGCAAGGTTTTTTTTTTTTTGAACCATAGCAAGGTATGAACAAGACAAAGTGCATCGTAATTCGTGCTTTAGTTGCACACTAGATTTAAAAAGGCAATTAATTTAGTCTTCTCACATAAGAGGAATCTTTAAATTTGGGGCAAAAATATTAATATTGCTCGATCCAATCTATTCCAAACAAGGGGGGCAATTAAAATTAAGCATTAATTAGTCAATTTTAAATTCTAATCTTTCCTGAATGCGAAAAAAAAAATCTAATCTTTACTCTTTTAACCAAAAAAGAAATTCTAATATTTTCTCCGTTTCTTGACATTAGTTTTGAATCTTTTTCTCTCCCAATTCCCAAACTCTCAAAGCTATATTTCTCAGCGCTAAACCTTGCTCGTCAGTTCAAGTTCAATTTCTTCAATTTCTTTCCTGTAACCTTTCTTGTCAGCACTCATCAAATCGGTCCTTTCTCAAGCTCTTATTGTTATTCTTTCCCTTCGTGGATATTCTATGTTTTCCTCTTTAATCTTTTCGCCTCTCATCTTGTCTTTGCATACTCTGCAACTCTCTGCTTTTATTTTGAACCTTTCACTTTGATTCTGTTATCAATCCATTTTTCCTACCCTTTTGTTTCGGCTTTGTTGTCACCAATCCATCTTTGTTGTTTCTGTATTTTCATGATCGGATTTCGTTCTGCTCCCCCTGTTTCCCTGTAGCTCTATCATTTGCTTTGCTTGTATCTTTGGAGAAAAAAAAGAAAAAAAAAAGTTAAAATATGGAGAGTGTTGCTACTGGCGGTGCTGCCAACCTTGTTTCAGAAGTCGTCAAATTCATGTTCCAGAAAATTACACATCATGCCAGTTATGTATTCCGCCATAAGAAAAGGGTTGAGAATTTCGAGAAGAAACTTGAGACGTTGAAGGAAAGAAGAGACGGAGTGCAGCGTGATGTTGATGTTGCAGCAAGGAACGTGGAGCAGATATATGCTGAAGTGGAGAGTTGGCTGAACAAAGTCGACAAGATGATTGATGAAGAAGCAAAGAAAGTGAAAGATCTTGGAGACAAAGCAAAGAACAACTGTTTCATTGGCTTGTGTCCTAATTTCAAGTCTCGCTACCAGCTTAGCAAGAAAGCTGAGGAAGAAGCCCAAGCCGCAGATGAACTCCTCCAACAAGGTCACTTTGAAAGAGTATCATATCGTGATCTTCCACAACCCATAGAAGATGCAACTAATTCCAAAGATTTTGAAGCCTTTGATTCAAGAAGGCAGGTCTTTGAAGAGATCATGGAGGCCTTGAAAGATCCGAATTTCAACATTATAGGGGTGTATGTCATGGCTGGTGTTGGCAAGACCACACTTGTCAAAGAAGTCGCTAGACAAGTCCAAAGGGATACATTATTTGATTCGGTGGTTACGGCAGCTGTAACTCAGAATCCTGAAATCGAGAAGATTCAAGATCAAATTTCAGAGTTACTGGGCTTGAAATTGGAAGAGAAGAGTGTGGTTGTCAGAGCAGCTCGGTTGCATGAAAGATTAAAGCAGGAGAAGAAGATTCTTGTTGTATTAGACAATGTGTGGACAAGATTGGACCTGAAAGAAGTGGGCATTCCTCATGGAAATGAACATAAGGGATGCACTGTACTACTTACATCAAGGGATCTGAATGTTCTAGTTAATGGTATGGATGCTCACAGAACTTTTCCCATGGGTGTTCTAAAGCAAGAAGAAGCTTGGCAGCTGTTCAAAAAGATGGCAGGGAACAGTGTTGAAAATCCTGACTTAGTCTCTATAGCAACTGCGGTAGCTGAAAAGTGTGGTGGTCTGCCAATCGCCATCTCGACCGTTGCAAGGGCTTTGAGAAAAAAACAGTTATTTGAATGGAAGAATGCTTTGCGGCACCTACAGAGGCCTTCCTCAAGCAACTTTAAAGGGGTACCGTCAGATGCATATTCAGCAATTGAGTTGAGTTACGATCACTTAGAAAGTGATGAACTCAAACAAACTCTCATACTTTGCAGTCTGCTAGGTCATGATGCTAGAATTCAGGACTTATTGATATATACCATGGGGTTGGGCATATATCATGGAGTCAGCACGGTGGAAGAAACAAGAGATAGACTGTTAACAGTTGTGAGTAGCCTCAAAGCCTCTTCTTTGTTACTTGATAGTTACACAACTCAGAGATTTGATATGCATGATCTTATTTGTGATGTCACTAGATCAATAGCTTCTAGGGACAATCATGTGCTGGCATTGAAACACAACGAAGTTTTGAGAGATTGGCCTGACAGAAAGGCAATGGAAAAATGCAACATGATTAGCTTGTTATATGCTAGTACTATTGAGCTCCCTGAAGAGTTAAGATGCCCTGAACTTACTCTTTTCGTGATGGCTAGCAAGGATCCTTCTGTGAAAATACCAACAAGCTTTTTCAAAGAAATGAAATCACTCAAACTCATAGATTTGACTGAAATGCATTTTGCATCACTACCTCAATCAATTTGTCTCCTAAGTAGCCTTCGTGCATTATGCTTATATGGCTGTGTATTGGGAGATATTGCCATTATCAGCGAGCTCAAGAATTTGGAAATTCTTATACTTTATGCTTCTGAGTTTGAAATATTACCTGAGGCAGTTGGTCTGCTGGTTAAGTTAAAGATGTTAGATCTAAGTCGTTGTACCAGACTCAAAGTAATCCCACGCGGCGTCTTATCGAGTTTGTCCAGCCTAGAAGAATTGCTTATGGGTAACAGTTTTGTTGGATGGGAAGCAGAGGGACACTCTGGTCAACCAAGCAACGCTAGTCTTGCTGAATTCAAAGCTTTTTCTGCTACTTTAACCGCATTAGAAGTTCACATCCCTGATGCCAAGATTATTCCAAAAGACTTCTTCTTTGAAAATTTGCAGAGATATCAGATTCTCACAGGAGAAGCATGGGTCTGGGAGGATGAGATTGAAGAATTTTCGAGGACACTGAAACTGGAGCTACATACAAGCATTGGGTATCTCAATGATGGAATGAAAATGTTATTAAACGAAGCAGAGAATGTACATCTAGATAAAATGGTTGGTGTCCAAATTTTGCTACATGGGCTAGAGGATTGGAATCGATTTCAACAGTTGAAGAATCTCCATATCCAAAATGGTGCTTTACTGGAATATATCCTTAATGAGAACGGTGTTAGTGAGAAATTTGAGTTTCCTCAACTAAAGTCGTTGACGCTCCAAGATCTGCCAAACTTCATTAGCTTTTGCTCCAAAAATAATGGATCCATTTCCATTTCCCCACAAGCGTTGCCACTTTTCAATGAAAAGGTATTTAAATATCTTCCTTTTTTTTTCATATGTCACCCCATGGCTGGTCTCATAATTTCCAATTTCTTTAATTAGATTTTATAGGGGTTGGATTTGGTAGTTAGTAAAGTTATATAATCTCTTCTAAATGCTTTCTATCGGCATGATTTCATCCTAATCCTAATTAATATCCGTTTCTTTCTAACACTTCCACACCAAAAATCTCTTCTAATTGTTTTCTATGGCCATATATATATATATATATATAGAGTATCTTTTCCCAACTTGGAGAAGTTGACAATCTCCCATCTGAGAAACGTGAAGCGGATATGGTCTGACCAACTTCATGCACATTCTTTCGGTAAGCTAAAGGAGTTGAATATAGAATACTGTGATGAGTTGCTGAATGTTTTTCCATCTTTTGAGGTGGCCGGAGTAATATTTCAAAGCCTGGAATTGTTGAAAGTCACTGATTGTGGTTCGCTTGAACAAGTGTTTGACATCAAAGAAACATGCATTGCAACCATGCAATTAAGACAACTTTATCTCCATCGGTTACCCAAGTTGAAGCATGTTTGGAACTATAATAAAGATGATCCCCATGGAAATACCACAATTTCTTTTCAGAATCTACGAGATATAGAGATTTGGGAATGTAGGAGTTTGAAAAGTGTGTTTCCATTTTCAATAGCTAAAAGCAGCCTTCAACAACTTCAAAGTCTTGATGTTTATAACAGTGGGGTAGAGGAGATTGTGTCGAAGAATAGTGAAGGATTAGAACAGGAAACTCAATTTGAGTTCAATCAGTTATCCATGCTTACTCTGTGGGCTCTTCCGGATCTCAAATGTTTTTACGCGGGGATGCACACCACAGCATGGCCAGCTTTAAAAACACTGAGGACATATAAATGTGAGAAGATTAAGATATTTGGTCAATTGGAGTCTCAATTCCCACAACCACTTTTCCTAATCGATAAGGTACGCAAGAGCCTCACTCTTCCTTTTATGTTGAATACATCATTGAGATTATTTTATTTATTCTTAGCGCTATGCATTTAAAGGCCTCCTTCTACAAATCAATAAATATTTTATTTTATTCTTACCAAAACATATATACAGCTTTGCTTTTCTGGTAAAAGATACGATTTTGTTGCGGAAACAAGCCCAATGGACCAAAATAAAATGTATTTGTGTCTTAAAAATATATCAATGAGTTCTTCTATATATCTCTGGCTAATTAATCTATCGATTTAATTAATTAATTGACTTGTATTTGATGTATATATCCATTATATTGGTTGTTTGTTATCTTCCCAGGTGATCCCACAATTGGAGGAAGTACACTTTAGCATTGACGACATTACAATGATCTGTGATAGTCAGTGTCCTCCAGACTTCTTTTCCCATATCAAAGTTCTTCGGATTTGTTTTTACTACAATGAATCAGCTGCGTTTCCATTTCATTTTCTCCAAAGATTTCACAATCTGGAAAAGCTTGAGTGGAGTTTATTTGCACTCCAAGAGCTATCTCCTATTCAAGGAGATGTGAGGGAGCAGAACTACGCCTTGACGCTCCCCAAAATAAAAAATTTAAAATTGGAGTGTGCTTCTACGATAAGACATCTATGGAACGAAGATTCAGCACTGGACCATGCTTTCTCAAGTCTTGAAACTCTGGAAATTCTGAATTGTCACAGCTTGATCAATTTAGCATCATCTCCTGCATCTTTTCAATATCTCACTGCTTTGGATGTCTCCAAATGCGATTCGATTTCAGAGTTATTTACAACCTCAAAAGCCCAAGACTTGGTGTGTCTTGTCGCAATGAAGATAACAGAATGTGAAAACTTGAAAGAAGTTGTTGCAAGCGATGGGGGAGATGATGATGAAGCAACACATCAGATCATTTTCAAGGAGCTCAAATATCTAGAACTTGATTGTTTACCAAGCCTTAAAAGCTTCTGTTCTGGGAATCATTACAGCTTCAAGTTCCCATCATTGGAAGAAGTAATTGTGAAGCACTGTCCAAGTTTGAACATCTTTTGCCAAGGTAATTTAAGCACACCCAATTTACGAGGAGTACAACTAGCGGAGGCTGATTCTAAGGGCCAATGGGTTGGTAACCTTAATGCGACTGTCCAAAAGTTATACAATGAAAAGGTAAGTTATTATTTATAATTAGCTTGTGATGATAAAACTCTAGCTAAAACCTATCTAAATTTGTGAATATCCAAATTGCAGCTCCAAGTTTTCTAAAGACCCGTTAAGAAAAGTTTCTAACTCCAAAACTAATATTTGAAACATGTCCAAAAGGAAAGATATGTAAGAAATGAATTATGGGCCGGGAAGGAGAAATGAGATGATTAAGAGGAAAGGATCTTATATATTTACTCAAACAAATCCCATCATAGACTAGTTTTTTAGTTGTTAAAGTATATTATTTGTAATTCTATATATATAACATCAAACATCGTAGATTTTACCTTTTGCATGATGAAACAAACAAGTAGACAGCTTTACTTTCTTAATTATCTGAATTTTTGTGATTGATTGTGTCATACATACAATTATATTTACGATGTATTTTGTTTGTTAATTAGGTTGGATACGGTGGGCTAAAGCATTTGAAGTTCTCGAAGATGCCAGAGTTGGTGGACATATGGAATAGAAATCCTCAAGAAATTGTGGACTTCAAAAACCTTGAATTTTTAGAGGTTTGTAATTATTCCAGCAACATGAAATGCATTTCAACCACTCTATGGCCTTGAGCCTCGGTCGACTCCAGAAACTGGAAATCAAGAGATGCGACAACTTGGAAGCAGTGGTCATCGAAGAGGAAGCAACTACAACTACAGATGATAAGGTCATTTTATTCCCTCTTCTAAAATCCATGACCATCGAGGATTGTCCCAACTTGACAAGCTTTTATTGGGGAATTAGTAGTCCATCTTTAATTGAATTTTCAAGAGACGAGGACAAACTAGCAACTATTGAAGGAAACAATGACCTCATTACTTCATTTTTCTGCTATGAGGTTAGCTAATTTCTTTTGCTTTAATTTAAACATTCAATTTTAACTTACAATTCTCCTATTATTGCCCTGCTCAAAACTCTAGTTATCTGCATCTCTCATAAGTTATTCAATATTTGTTTCTTTGTTCGGTCTTTAAATTATAAAAATAGGTTGTTTTTCTCGAGTTGGAGAATATGACAATCTCCCATCTGAGGAACTTGAAGAGAATTTGGTATGACCAACTTCATATGGATTCATTTTGTAAGCTGAAGGTGTTGAAAGTTGAGTATTGTGATCAGCTGTTGAACATTTTTCCATCTCCAATACTGAGAGCATTTCAAAGACTTGAAACACTACAAGTAACTGACTGTGGTTCGCTTGAACAAGTGTTTGAAATCAAAGAAACATGTGTTGTTGCGACCATCCAGATGCAATTAAGAAATTTGACTCTCTATCGTCTGCCGAAGTTGGAGCACGTTTGGAATATTATGGATCCTCATGGAAATACCAGTATTTCTTTTCAGAACCTACAGGTTGTGAGTGTTCGGGAATGTTGGAGTTTGAAAAGTGTGTTTCCATTTTCAATAGCTAAAAGCAGCTTTCAACATCTTCAAATTCTTGGTGTTACTGAGAGTGGAGTAGAGCAGATTGTTTCAAAGGAGAATAGTGAAGGATCAGAAGAGGAAAGCACTCGGTTTGAATTCAACCGGTTATCCTTCCTTAATCTGTGGAATCTTCCAGATCTAAAATGTTTTTACCCTGGAATGCACACCACAACATGGGCTTCGTTAAAAACGTTGAGGAAATGTGGGTGTGAGAATAAGTTTAAGATATTTGGAGAACCTGATGATGGTGCAGACTCACAAATCCAACAACCACTTTTGTTGCTTGAAGAGGTCAGACCATTCATTTTTCCTTTGAACAGTTTGAATCTTATCTTCTAAATAACAGTAATTGCAAAAGTATCATTTCTCAAAAAAATTATTGATGTGTATCAATTAGATAAAACTTAAGCACACATAAAATAAGTATATTATTTATCAAAACAAAAATTATGATCAGATGCCTCAACAGTTAAATTTCTAGCTATTTTGGATTGGATTTAGGAAGTTTCATGTTTTTTCATTTTCGTTGCGAGGAAATATATAATTGAAGAAATAAATAAGATTCTCAACAATATCTGTTTGACTTGACAGGTGATACCTCAATTGGAGGAAGTGTCGTTTAGTAGTGATGACATTGCAATGATATGTAATGGCCACTTTGCAAATGACTTCTTTGGCCATATAAAAGACCTTTCGGTCACATCCTATCTCACCGAATCACCTGTTTTTCCGTTTGGTTTCCTCCAAAGATTTTACAATCTGGAATGGCTTGAGGTGTATGATTCCAATTTCAAAGAGCTATCTCCTTGCACAAGATACGATGATGGTGAGGAGAAACAAGTATGGACTCTCCCAAAAGTTACACACTTAAATTTGAGCCGTCTTTATAAGATAGAGCATTTATGGGAGGAAGACTCACCAATGGGCCAAATCTGTGCAAATCTTGAAACTCTTCTTGTTTGGAATTGTCACAGTTTGATTAGTTTGGAATCATCATCTTCTGCATCTTTTCAAAATCTTACGACTTTGGATGTCTGGAAATGCAATGGCATAACAGAGTTGTTTACATCCTCAAAAGCCCAAAGTCTGGATCGTCTGCTGATAATGAGAATAAGAGAATGTGAAATGATGAAACAAGTCATTGCAAGCGATATTGATGAAGAAGCAACATATCCTGAGATTATTTTCCAAAAGCTAGAATGTTTGGAACTTGATTGTTTACAAAGCCTTAAAAGCTTCAGTTCAGGGAATTACAGCTTCAAGTTCCCATCATTAGTAAAAGTAACGGTGAGTAAATGTCCTAGTTTGAAGAGCTTTTGTCATGGTGCTTTAAGCACTCCCAAATTAAGCTAAGTACAGTTAAAGAAGACTACAGACTCTGTGGAGCGTTGGGCCGGTGACCTTAATGCCACTTTAGAACAATTACACGAAGAAGAGGTACCTACTTATAAACATAAACTTGTATATAACGCATTATTTCACTTGTAAATCCACCTACAATAAGTATGAAACTTTCACCTTTTGACATATATATTGCTCCTGTTATGATTACAGAATGGTGTTCAACTTTTGGAAGAAGAAAAGTGAGGATATATACAGTTTAGCAGGTACAATTTGAGTCAAGTTTGAAGCAGATACATTTCTTTGTAGTTACTTGTCTCTTCCTAGCAAGCAATTTCTTATAAATTTGAATGGTTGAATTTGATTTCTTGACTTATGTTGAAATTTTTGCATGGCAGATGGTACTTCGAATACAAGTAATGTATCATAAACTTCCAACAAGATTAAGGCAAAGGGTGACGATAAAGTCAGATTTCGTTTTTAGATTTTGAGGAGCAAGCAAGGTTGTGGGTAATCTTAATCTACTGAAGTTTACAAATAAAGTGCAATTGAGTGGTTTTTGGAATAAGACATGTTCGCTCTTTTTTCTTAGTTTCCAAGTTCTAAGTGTGTGCTCTTTTGTTGTTTTCTTCACTTTGAGCAGACCTTTTATTTTCCTTGCTAATAATGCTAGCCTAGACCTACTTGTTAGCCTCTTTTATTTATTCTATAGTATCAATCTTTGCATATGATGCATTTCTCATAACATTAAAAAAAACGCTAAGATAGGGTCTATTCACTAAAATTGAAGATAGCGGCGTCTGAAACTCAAAACGCCGCTAAATGGAGGCGTCCGAACCTCAAAACGCCTTCATCTTTAATTTTTCTCCGAGGAAGGCAAATTTGGAAAAAAAGCAGGCTAAAATATAGCGATGTCTGGGTTCAAAATGCCGCTAAATAGTGGCGTCTGAGGTCCTAAACGCCGCCATCTTTAATTTTCTCTGAGGAAGGCAAATTGGGTAAAAAAGAAGGCTAAAAGATAGCGGCGTCTGGGTTTAAGACGCCGCTAAATAGTGACGTCTGGGTCCAAGACGCCGCTAAATAGTGGCGTATGAGGTCCTAAACGCCGCCATCTTTAATTTTCTCTGAGGAAGGCAAATTGGGTAAAAAACAAGGCTAAGAGATAGCAGCGTTCTTGAACCCAGATGCCGCTAAATAGTGGCGTCTTGGTTCAAGACGCCACTAACTAGTAGCGTATGAGGTCCTAAACGCCGCCATCTTTATTTTTTTATCCTAGGAAGGCAAATTGGGTAAAAATGAAAGCTAAAAGATAGCGGCGTCTTGAGGTTCGGATGCCTCCATTTAGCGGCGTTCGGACGCAATTCCAAATAGCGGCGTGTGGCCCATGAACGCCGCAAAATAACGGCATTTTTTATAACGGCACCTGTGGCGGCGCCTTATCAGACGCCGCTATTTAGTATTGCGGCGTTTTTAAACGCCGTTATATGTAAAAAAAAAAACGCCGCTATTTCACTTTCCTGTAATGTAATATACATCTGACAGACATAAGTTGTTAAATATACTGAATTTTGCTTTTAAATATATATACTGGATTTTCTATAGGCCGATATAAATTCTTTCATTTTATGACAAATCAAACACTTCTGTACAAGAGTGTGGTGTAGTACTCTTTTCCTGAAACCCAGAACTATTTTGTAGCGAATTTTAAAATTATGTTTCAAGTGGAAGGCTGTTGGTGGAGATAATGTTGATTTGTCAGAGAAGCAGGAATTTACAAATGGTGATGAAGAATCCATTGCAGGCTCACATATTTGATATATCCCAGGCTTAGGTAAATTAATAAAGAATACAAGTCTATTATTGGTTGATTAAAAAACCAGCATATATATATATGATTTGAGAATATTACATATCAGAGATCGGTGGATGTCTTGTCTTAAAGCTTACTCCAAATGAAAATAACAGTGCGAGTGCTAATATATATACCATAAGAGTTTGAGTGAAGGTTTCTAAGAATTGGTTTGATTCGAGGTCAGCAAAGGATTTGCGTAGCCATAAGAGGTTACCAATGATTGGAAAGGTAAAAGGGAAAAGAAAAGAAAAAGGTTAAAAAAGGCTTTAAGGATTGCAGGAATGCAGATGGAGTTTATGATGATGAAGATAGCCAAGTTTCCATTCTGGAGACTCCACTCAAAATACAGATACAGGTGGGCTGAAGTTAAACCAGAAGATCAGTTAAAATTGCCCGGCTTTTGGTTTTATTCAATACCATAAATAAACTCTATAAAAGCTAGTCTAATGTGGGTGGGATTATTTGAACCTTAGTTTGATTGTCTTGATTAAGGATGATACTGCCGTTTGCTCAATGCCATAAATTTTATTATTATTCTCTGTGATTAAATTAAATATGCTTTGCGACTTCAATAGGTTATGTTAAGAATATTGAGTAGGAAAAATAAGAAAAGCAATAAGGAAGTAACCTCTCTACTATATTTGATTTTAGACAATAATAGAATAGTCAGTTACTTTTTTATGGCCAAAAAAAAAATAGAATAGTCAGTTACCTATAGCGTAAACTAAGTAACAATTCAACCACAACTTTTTTTTTCCTTTTATGACAGTATATAATACAGTAATGAAGACATCCTAACCTCACAGCTTTATAATCTCATGGCAGTATTCTAAAACTTGTTAATAAAGATGAACTCAAATCCAGAACAAGTATCAATGAGAGGAATCAATGTAACAAATGTTGCTGATTTGAGAGGCTGTGGTAGGATGCATGGATGAGTTACTTCATGGAATAAACAGGCTAACCGAATTTTGTTTATCTGGTCATTTTCTATAACTGTTAACCTGGGATGTAAAACTTACAAGGAAAATTACATTAAAAAGAAGGGGGAGGTGAAAATTCGGCGCAGCAACTATAAATAGAAAAGGCAGCCATCACCAAATGGAAAAGTTTATCTATGTGGAGTGGATCTCCTTCCGACATCATGCAATCAACATATATTTAACTGATACGAAAATTTCGCTAAAAAAAACATCAACTAGCATCAAAGGACTTAAATAGTTGAAAGTAAACACAAAATGAATTTAGACAAACCTTGTTCAGCTCAGCTGCACCAATGAATATCAAAACAGGCAACTGTTTATACAATCACAATGTTCCTTAAGAACAGAAAGTACCTATACAAGTTCAATGTAGGCCATTGGTGCATTGTCCCCTCGCCTGGGCAGGGTTCTGATGATTCTTGTATATCCTCCATTTCTTTCCCCATACCTCTCTGGCACCTCAGCAAATAAGGCATGGACAATTTGTTTCTCGTAAATGAAGCCGAGCGCCTGCCTCCTCTTGTGAAGAGAACCATCCTTAGCTAAGGTTATCATTTTGTCAACATACTTCCTCATAGCGCTTGCCCTAGCCCTGGTAGTTTTGATACGACCGTGTTTAAGGAGCTGAGTGGTGAGGCCTCGTAGGAGAGCACGTCTCTGGTCTGGAGGCCTATTGAGTTTAGGTACTCGTCTGCCATGCCTCATGGCAGAGAATCGATAACGATTATCAATATTGGTGAAATTGTGCCCAAAGCTGGTTTGATCTGCCAATGTTTGTGTGGTTGGTGACAAAATCATTAGAGTTATATATATCATAAAAGTTATCTGTTTTGCATCAATGAAAAAAAAAAAACTACTCTACGGTGCTATTGCAAGTGTACAATAAAAGTAAAAAAAAAGATGCTATTCGAGAGTAGATATGATGTAGAACAAGTGATCTCATATAAAAATATGTAAACAAATCAATCAGAAGTCTCCCAAATTTCCATGCTTTCTTCATATCAAAGGGATACACATCAAAGTACGCGGTAATTCATAGTAATCAAGAAGTCAATAACTCAGAATCCAAATAACTATTAGAAACTAGAATGAAAAAGGCACTTACAACCAAGAAATCAAAATCCTTCACATAAATGCAAAATGCTGCATAACCTTGACATACACACCTCAACATACTACAAATTACAATAAATCCCATAGAAATACAAATAGCAACTTATAAAACCTATAATAATTTCAACACTTCTATTGGCATCTCTTCATTCTACAAAGTTCAAACAATTAGCTTCAAGGGGTTTTAAATACATTTAATCCTATTCTGTGCAGTTAGTTTATAGATTATTGCAATAGAAAATCAGCTCACAGCAACTTGAGTGATGCTATTACACAAGAATAAAAACTTAAGCACCATAAATCGATTCAAATTCACCAAAAATGACTAAAATTTAACACTAATTCTAACATGATTGCTGTGTAAAAGAAGAAAAACCATGCACTTCATTCTCCAATTAATCCTACATTATCAATTACTCAAATTGGTTTAGAATTCAAACTGGATGCTTTTAAAAACAGAAAAGCAAGCAAATAGCCAAAATGCCAGACTATAACTTAATAACGCAAAAATACAGCAAGCATGAAAAATTACCAGAGAAGCCGAGAGAGTGGAGAGGGCTAACGGGAGAGAGAGCCGAGAAAGAGCGGACGAGCTGCGGGCATTTGGTAGGACGTTGACGACGAACACACGGTAGTTTAACGTAAGAAGCTGTGGGAGTGAGTGGCGGCAGAGCTGACTTCAAAGACACCATGTTCCATCTACTACTTCCGATGTCGGCGGCGGTTGCCATCGCCATCGCCATTTCCTTTCTGGGTTTGTTCTTGGCTGACCCTGGAGATTGGGAAATTTGGTAAATGGATAAGGAATCCTGTTTTTAGAAGAAAAACTGAATAAAAATGGAAAAGAAAAAGAAAAATGAAGAAGATAGAACTTGGGGGCTTGGAAACTTTACCTGGATTGGATAGAAATTCAGAGAATGAGGCTGGTGTTCTGTTCTAAGAAGATAGAACTTGTTTTTAAATTCTCTGAGATTTACCCATTGGGCTTAGCATAACAAAAGAAACCCAACTTATGTGATGGGCCTTTTGGGTTCTTAAATTCTCTGTCCAGCATAACTATATTCATTCAAATAAATCTTGATGAAAATTATTTTTGTTTTGGCACCAATTTATACAACCAGTGATCTATTGACTATTAACAAACTTCCATAATAACAAACTACTAATAAATAAAGAAAAATTAAACATACGCCAATATAATGTTGCTAACGAAACATGAGACTTGAATCTTCTTTTTCTAGATGTAAATTTCATTTATATTTATATATAATAATTACATAAGGATGGTACTAGAAATTATAATAACTTGATAAAAATATTCTCACTCCCACATATAGATTCTACATTTGAATTTGAAATCTCAAAATACAGGATATACACATCTACTTGTTATTGATATACGTATGATATTTCAACAATTAATTAAATATTGGTTGTTTCAATAATTGCAACCTTATTGGTATAAGCATGTTATCTATTGTTTCAATAATCATAGTTGATATTTTCATTACTACATGAATAACATATGTTATCAACATTTTTTAGTATATGCAATTTTTATAATCATGGGACTAAAATGAGACACTTTGTAATAATTAATAAATAAACTACATGTGAAATTGAATTAAAATTGGGGTAAAAATATTCAACTAGTTACCAACATCCAAACAAAAGATCGTGACAAGGCAACATGAGGGAGAGGGACCACAATCAATCCAATTCACATGCATTTGAGTAACAAGGTCAAGAGGGGAAGGTAACAAATTACTTTCTTTTCGGTTCGCACCGAAAGCTCTATTTATAAACCTAAGAAATTATTTATTTGTTGCTAACATTCCTCCAATTCGGCTTCGACCAAATACGTACAAGAAACAATATCAAACAAATAAATAAATAATTAAAGCAGCAAGCATCAACAGTCATCCAAGCAAAATGCCTTCAAATCCAACAATCAAAATAAAAATCTTGTTTTGACCTAGTATAGTGAATGAGGTTCATTCAAAGAAACACTCGGTAGTCGGTAGGCTATAAAGTACAAACATACAGAGAGCAAAACAGAGGAAAACTATGAACTCCCCTGAGTATGCATTCAATGGAAATAAGTTGTTTATATATGTGATACTCTATTAACTACTCCATGACTAGCCTAAATTGACCATAAATATAAATTAATACAAAGGAAAGTTCAAAGAGACAAAGACAATTGATTAAAGAAGGTTTTTTTTTCATATTTTTTAATGATCAGGAAATAATGTAGAAGATTCATGACACCTTGACCCAAAAACCAGCCATTAAGATATGATTCCTATCAATCACATAGGCGTAACTATCTAGGTTGCCCCATGAACTATTATTGCTCATTAGAATATACTAATAAATAAAGTTTGTACAGAGTCACTAGATAGCTAAATTGACATATGACCTGCAACTATGTAATAATAATTTTATTGACTTAATAGTTTCTAAGTGGAAAATCAAGACCTTATCTCTTCCTTGGTGAAATATGGGCCTGCAATGGAGTCTTCATCACCATGGTAAACTCCTGCTTCTCTTCCAAGCTGATTTCATCACCATCCATGGCTTTCCATTCAAATTTCCAAACCAAATTGGCCACAAAATACTCCAAATGAAGCATTGCTAAGCCAAGTCCAGGACAAATTCTTCTCCCAACACCAAAAGGCATCATCTTAATCTCCCTACTCCCTGTTATATCAAACACTTCCTTGCTATTATCATCACTTTTCAAGAATCTCTCAGGCTTAAATGCCATTGGATCCTCCCAAACTTTTGGATCCCACCCCATATCTGCAACCATAAAATTAATTGTCCCATTCTTTGGGACCAAAAATCCTCCCAAAACTGTGTCTTCTTGGGGACAATGAGGCAACACAAAGTGCCCTGGTGGGTGCCTTCTTAGCCCTTCTAAAATCACTGCTTTCAAATAAGGCATTTTTTGCAAATCATCTTCTTTGATTTCTCCTTCCCATGAATCTCCCACAACTCCTTTGATTTCAAGCAATAACTTCTCTTGAATGTTTGGGAATTTAACCAAATTTGCCATAATCCATTGCAAAGCTGTGGATGTAGTGTCTGTGCCAGCATTAAGAAACTCAGAGGCTAAACTAACCATTTCTCCTTCTTCAAGCTTCCTTTTCTCCTCTGGTAATTCCAAATCCAACAAACTATCAACATAAGCCAAAACATAATCATCATCACTTGAACTTCCCTTGTTTCTCAAATTCTCCTCTTTAGCTTTCTTCCTCGCTCTTATCAATGGAATTAAAACATTTTCTTGATCTTTACGCAGCTGCAAAAACTCTTCCCATCTGTTTCGAAGCAAAACCTTGGTCACTCTGGGCCAAAAGTTGAGTATATTGAATCTTCCGAAAGATAAGAGCACTTTTCGAAGAACGGACTCAATTTCTTTAATCTGTTCTTGACTAAGCATATCCCCAAAACACATCAAAACCAATAAACAAAACATAGCATACTGAAAATGAGACAAAACCTGAACCGGTTCACCGGTTTTAGCCTTCGATTGTAAACCATCGAACAAAATCTCCAAGACCCATTTCCGAGCATGAGAATACGACTTTATCCGCGAAGGGTGGAGGATTTCTGAAGTGAGGTTCCGGCGGAAGAGCCGCCAGTTAGGGCCGTAAGGGGCGGAGCTGATGTTATGCTGGTTGCTACTTATGACCTTATTAGTAGCAAGAGCTTTGGGGCGGTCGGAAAAGAGTGACCCACTCTGGACCAAAGCCTGGTGCGCAAGGTAACGATCGGAGACGAAGACGGTGGGACGCGAACCGATGTGGAGAGTGACCATGGGACCGAGCTTGGAGTGGAGGTCGCGAAGAGTGGGTTCGATTTGGGAGAAAGATTTGCGGAGCCATAAGATGTTGCCGATGATGGGGAAAGTTGGAGGGCCTGGAGGGAGAGTGTGGGGAATATTTTTCTTGGAAGGGTAAAAGAGATTGAGAAAAGCTTTGAGAAGCAGAGCAATGGAGATTGTTGACAAGATTAGGAACCACCAGGTTTCCATGGCTTTTTGTGTGTAAAGTTGAAATAGAAGGCATAGTTGATGATGAGTTTATATAATGATGATGAAAGCATAGTTTAGACTTTTGTGTGATCGCCAAGTTTTTTAACAGAAAAAATGAAAGGAGTGATCACCAAGTATTCTATACGTAGTATTATTATCATCATTCAAATAAATTAAGGGTAAAATTAATTGCTTGCTTTGCAAAAATGTTGGAAGAATTTCATATCCGAAATTAAATGTGAAAATAAACTGCAGATTTTATCAGACAATCTAGAAAGTAGAAGTAGGAGCATCTGTCACGACACTATTTTTTACTATGATTATATTTTAAATGATTTTTCTCTATTTTTATATTATTTATTTTGTAAATTATATTTTGATAAGCATTTTTAAAATAAAAATTTCCAATAACTTTTCTAAAATTCGTAGAATAGAATTAGTTTTTGAACAATAATAATTTGCTTTTATTTGTTGGTCAAAATATCAAAACTTTCTTTTGGAAAGTTGAATTATGGAAATGTTAAAGATTAGTGTTAAACTTTAACCAAAAAAAAAAAGATTAGTGTTAAACAAATTAATAAATCTAGCAAAAAAAAAACAAATTAACAATCAATAATTGGCCCTAAGACACAAATTAATCGCAAAATAAACTAACAATAATTAAAACCAAGAACTAGTTAGTAGAGCTTTTTTCTTTTTTGTGATATCAATTTTGATATTTATTTTTTTTTGGTAGAAATAAGAATATAGCCATTAACTTATATATCAATAGTACAATAGCAGTATCAAATCTTTAACAAAATCCGGAGAAGTTCTAAACAAAATAGAAGTCTCCTTCAATTCATTACAAAAAGGGAGCTACCTTCATAGCTAAAGTATCAGCTGATCTATTCTCTTCTTGGAATACATGTTGAAGTCTCACTACATCAAATTCTTGCATTAACCACCTGCGATCATCAATAATAGTAGCATATTTTGGGTTAATATAAGTGTTATTTGCAGCAGAAACAACACAGATAATAGCAGTTGCATCAAGTTCCACTACAAGTTTTTTGACATTGAAGGTTGCCAAGTCAACGTTATCAACTACCCTACCCTAATCTTGCTTATTGTTCTACTAAATCCTTTTTTCATTTTTTTGAAGAAAATTACTAAATCCTAAATTCAATGGTAAGTTTCTAAAGTATCCTCTTATATGTTATTCTATCTTATTTTATTTTATTTTTCTGATTTGTTGCTGAGTCTATTCCATGCTCTGAATCTAAATGGATCATCTCCACAATGGAAAAAGGAAATATAAGCCCAATAAACAGCAGCCCATGTACATCAATTAATAGGAATAAAATGGCCCAGCAAGTTCAAGGGGGCTCAATAAAAATCCATAAGTACCAGTACTAATTACTTTTACTAATGAAACTTTCTAATTTCTATCACAAGTGATATGGTAATTGTAATTGTTGACAATGTTAAGATTGTTAAAATTACAAAGATCATTCTCTTCTAATGTCATCTAAATTGATATGAAATCAAAATTTCTACCCTTTGCATGTATATATGTTTATTAAAACCTTATATACTAAAATGGGATTTAAGTTTCAATTGTAGTAATTAATTATGTGCTTATTATATGAGAATGAAATTTTATTATTGTTGAGAAATCAATGATTTTGCTATATTTCTATATATTCATGCTTGAGTAATGGAATGCAAAATATAACTTATGAAACCACTAAATTTCTGATACTGAATCTTTATTTTATGTCATAATCAACAACTTCCATTGTTGTTGATGTTTGTTTTCTTTGTTTCCAGGATATTATTCGACATCATTTTATTGTCATAAACTATATATAAGAAAGAAAATCATTAAAAAAAGGGTGACATAATAATGATAAATAAGATAATGATTGCAAGAGAATAAAGGGTAAAGACATTCGACCATATGTTCTCATCTTGGTGAATGAACATCCTATGGCAATATGATGATGGCTGACGTTACCTAATGTCCTGATCACATAAGTTTATAAAAGTTCTAATGTTTTATTGTTATTTAATTTATAATTTTATAATATATAATATTATAGTTAATAATTAATATTTGTTGGCTGCTTATGTAGGAATGTTTTAGGGTTTGAGGAAAATGCAGGATAAAATCATCCCCAACAATTCTGTTGCAATTGAATCTGACCAAAAAAATTATATCTGACAATTATATTATTATTATTATGTAAAAAGAAAATAGCTACCGTATTGGAATGATTGTTCACAGAGTTGATCATCTTTGTACTAAACACACATAAGTTAAAATATATATTTGGGCTCTGATATGATATAAGATAAATAAAAAATGAAACAAATAATTTATTGTCTAATGTATATATATACACCGCATTTTCTTTATCAAATTAAAAGGAAAAAAGAACATATGCTTCTAGAAATACACATAGCCTAAAATGCCACTTATTAGAATGAGCATAAAATATATATAAGTTATATTTTTAAAAAAATACTTAGAATTGTTAATAAAAGTCTAAGACAAAAATAGCAAATTGATACTTTAATGTTGTTCTTCATTGCATTCCTAATTTGCAATGAGGATCAATCTCCCACTTCCAGTCTCTACCTGAAAATGTCATCATTGCGTTGGGATCCCCACATTAGATATCAAATGTTTTCCCCATTTATATGTAATCTATAAATACATCTTCAAAGTCATGTTTAACATCTAAACCTAAACTTAATAAGTCTATTGGCACGTGTACTGTTCATACGCGCCCCAAAAATTGCAATCAATTGAACAATATAAATTGAATTGCGGGTTGACCAGTGTTACCATTGGGTTCAGATTATCCGAAATTTCCCTAATATTGTATAATTTTTAAAAAATGCTTCCAAAATTTGGTGGGTTCGATTATCGGTTTATCTAATATTGTATAATTTTCGGTCCACTTATCCGATTGAAATTGTTCAAGTGTCGACTAAAAGGTTATCGTGTGATCTATGACTTCCATTAAGGGGCTCAAAGCTGAATTCGATTCATGAGTTTCATGAAGGGTTTAAGAGGGAAGGTTTTTTCATTATTTGGGTTGATGATTAAGAGCATTTTGCGGAACTTTATGATAAAGTTACTATTGGTGGATCTCACTCTCGATCAACTATTTTTTTTCCTGGAATATTTAGCAAATTTATGTTATTTAATCGCTCACAAATTAGGGTTAGACGATTTAACATTTCGGCTTTAATTATTTTATTTTTTGTTATGTTTGTCCGATCTAGGTGATTCAAGTGTCTATTAAAAGATAATTTAATGATCTACAACTTTCATTAAGAACTCAAAAGCCAATTTTGAGGTTTCAGTTCTAAAAAATGCTTCCAAAAATTGGTGGTCTCAATTGCCGGTCTATTTAATATTGTATAATTTCCGGTCCACTTATCCGATTGAAGTTGTTAAAGTGTCGACTAAAAGGTGTCGTGTGATCTATGACTTTCATTAAGGGGCTCAAACCTGAATTTGATTCATGAGTTTCATGAAGGGTTTAAGAGGGAAGGTTTTTTCGTTATTTGGGTTGATGATTAAGAGCGTTTTGGGAACTTTGTGATAAAGTTACTATTGGTGGATCTCACTCTCGATCAACTAATTTTTTTTCCTGGAATATTTAGCAAATTTATGCTATTTAATCGCTCCCAAATTATGGGTTAGACGATTTAACATTTCGGCTTTAATTCTTTTATTTTTTGTTATGTTTGTCCGATCTAGGTGATTCAAGTCTTTATTAAAAGGTAATTTAATGATCTACAACTTTCATTAAGAACTCAAAAGCTAATTGAGGTTTCAGTTCTAAAAAATGCTTCCAAAATTTGGTGGTCTCAATTGCCGGTCTATTTAATATTGTATAATTTCCGGTCCAATTATCCGATTGAAGTTGTTAAAGTGTTCACTAAAAGGTTATCATGAGATCTATGACTTAATTTGATTCATGAGTTTCATGAGGGGTTAAAGAGGGAATTTTTATGTTTTGTCTCTATAAACTAATATTTTTTTGCTGGATTATTTATCTAATGACACTCATACTTTTATGCTTTATGCTATGTAATCCTTTACAAATATAGGTTGGACGCTCCGGCTTTAGTTCTTTTATATTATTATAGAATTGCCTCAGCAAGGTAATTCAAGTGTCTATTGAAAGGTGATTTAATGATTTACAAATTACAAGTTTAATTAAGGACTTAAAAGCCAATTTCGAGGTTTCAGTTCTTAAAAATGTTTCAGAAATTTTGTGGTCTCAATTGATGGTCTACCTAATATTATATAATTTTCGATCCGCGTATCCGATTGAAGTTGTTCAAGTGTCGGTTAAAAGATTATTGTATTGTAGTATATGATTTTCATGGAGGTGAAGGACTCGAAAGTCGATTTTTATGTCTCAATTCAAAATATCTGCTTACGAAATTTAATCATTTCGATTAACAATTTATTCTTAACTGATTTTTGCACAAAGGATCAGATCATCATTTGCAGCTATCAATTTAGACATCTTATTCATGCTACTAGATAGTGTTTCATTTCAAGTTAATTATAACTGACTAAACTAAAACAAAAACCTCATAACTCACATCAACACACTTACAAATACAACATACAATGTTTGCCCAATATGATGTCATCTTCTCTGCTCTCTCCTCTCTCCCCTTCCCTTCCCCTTCTTGCCTCTCCCCTGTTCTAAAATGGCTGAGTTTGATTTTTGAAACTCGCTTGCTTCTCACCCCGTCCTGTTGGTTTCCTCACCTGTGAAGGCGGCAGAAGAGGTCCCTTCTACCTCACCTACCGGGATAGAAGGTAAATCTTCTGCTAGACTCTCCTACAAGGAAACTTTGCAAAGATCCCTTGCTTTTTCCGCTGACCATGTGTAAGATTTGAGCATTAATGGTGCTGACATTTCCGATGATGAGGAGGAAGATGATTCTATCCCCTGCATTAAGTTATCGAAGGCTGACAAAGCAAGAGTTAGGGCCCCTTGGGTCAACTCACTCATAATTAATGCTCAAGGTAGGAACCTTCCCTTTCGGCTCATTAATGACAGAATCTAAGCTTTATGGCAGTTGTAGGGTAGATTTCAGGTCATTGACTTGGAGGAAGGCTTCTTTATTGTTAAACTGGAAACGAGAGATGATTATGTCAAGGTCCTGGCTAAGGGTCCCTGGTTTATAGGGAATGTCAGGATTAATGTGCAGAAAATGGTGCCTAACTTTGATCCAACAGAGGTGAAACAAGAGGAGGTAATTGATGTATGGGTAAGGCTTCCAAACTTTCCGGTTGAATACTTTGACAGGCTGACTCTTTCTAAAGTTGGGGATGCTTTGGGTAAACTCCAGAAGATTGATTTTCATACGGATAACAGTAGCAAGGGAAGGTTTGCCCGCATTTGTGTGCAAGTTCCACTATCCAAGCCTATCCTTAGCTCCATCCGTATTGGGAAAAGAAAGCAGAAACTTATTTATGAAGGGGGTGACCTTCTGTTTTTCTTGTGGCCTCCTTGGTCATAAGAAGGAAGAATGTCAGATCAATGAAGAAGTTTCTAAGGATTGCGAAACAGAGAAGTCTGAAAATGCCTCGCAAGTCAGAGCTTTTGGTCCTTGGATGAGACTGGAAAACCATAGAAAGTCTGGATCCAGGGGCAGATCCCGTACGAGGAATAAAAATAGAAGAGGAAGAAGATCAAATTCCTCTGTCAGAAAAAGTGGGAACTCTGTTGGCAATGGTACGGTTAGGGTTTGGAGACCCAAGGAGCGGGAAGTTTTGAATTTGGAAATGTCGCAACGTGCGGGTCCGGGGTACGAACCCTACCGTTTAACGACTTAAAGAACTAAAACTAAGGAGTCGCCACTAATCTTTTTTAACCTAGGTGTGATTAGCCACCTATCAGATTATTAAGCCTAATGTTAACCTAAGCTTGGCGAAGGTAACAATAAACCTAATAAACGGTCTTTTAACCAGAGTCCTAAGGGTTCGGGAGTCGGGTACGTGTGGGGAAGGATTAGCACCCCCACGACGCCCGTCAAAAGACGTCACTGACTAGTCTAGACTTAATTGCGGGTTTCTATTATTGGTTGTCTCTATTCTTAAGTTTTTCATGCCATATTAAAAGAGTTTTATTGACCTTTGATTAACTTATTATTTTACTATCGATTACCCTTTTATTTCTTGATTACTAATTACCATTTTTTACTCTTTGTACTGATTACCATATTTTTACTCTTTTTTTTTTTACTAATTACCCATTTTCTTACTGAATACCACATTTTACTCTTTTTTACTGATCACCATTTCTTACTCTTTATTACTAATTACTCTCTTTTACTCTTTTTTACTGATCACAATTTTTACTCATTTCTTACTCTTTTTACTGATTACCACTTTTTACTCATTTTTTACTCTTTTTACTGATTACTCTTTTCTTACTCTTTTTTACTGATTACCACTTTTTACTCATTTCTTACTCTTTTTACTGATTACTCTTTTCTTACTCTTTTTTACTGATTACCACTTTTTACTCTTCTTCTTTTTCTCTTATACTGACTACCATTTTACTCTTTGAATTTAATTACTGACTATCATTTTACTCTTTACTGATTATTTTTTTACTTTTTTATTGATTACTATTTTACTCTTACTGATTACCATTACTTTTTGAATCTTGATTTCTGATTACCCTTTTTACTTTTACTGTTTACTAATACTTCTTACTGATTACTATTACTCTTTACTGATCTTCACTTTACTCTTTACTAATTACCATTTTACCCTTTACAGATACCCTTTTTACTTTTTATTGATTACCTTTTTACTTTTTACTGTTTACTATTACTTCTTACTGATTTCTATTACTCTTTACTGATTATTACTTTACTCTTTACTAATTACCATTTTACCCTTTCCGATACTTTTTACTTTTTACTGATTACCTTTTTACTTTTTTACTGTCTTCTTACTGATTTCTATTACTCTTTACTGATTATCACTTTACTCTTTACTAATTACCATTTTACCCTTTCAGATACCTTTTTACTTTTTATTGATTACCTTTTACTTTTTTTACTGTGTACTATTACTTCTTACTGACTTCTATTACTCTTCACTGATTATCACTTTACTCTTTACTGATTACTTTTTCTTATTGACCTTAGTCACTGATTACTTTTCCTTATTGAACTTAATTTACTGATTGCCTTTTTACTTTTTGGAACTTAATTACTCTGATTACCCCTTTTCACTTTTCTGACTGATCCCATTTTCTTTCTTTTCCTTTTTGATTTTTCTTCTATGATTCTTAACTTATTAATACACTAGACTCTTAAATGCATGAAGTTCCAATTTGAGATAATTACCCATCAATTATACGAGGAACCCCTTCGGCTGCCTCCCAATAAATGGTAAACGACCTTTGGAAGTTTCCAAGCCTCCGGGAGAAGGCAAGCAAACTCAGACACGCATGAATGAGCCGCCAACCTTTCCCATCATGGGATCATTTTATTTGAATCTCATGAGCATGGTAATAACAACACTTAAAGAAAATTAAGTATGAATGCAAATGCTTAACTAACCTTTTTGTTTTAAATTTTTTTTATTTTGCAAGCCTATTGATGACTTTAAACTGAACTACCAACTTAATCATGAAAGCTAAAACTCTATTTAGACTAGATTTCATAATCAAAAGTAAATTAAAGGCCAAGTTACTACTCTTTACTCAAAGTCAATTCTTGATTACTAACTAAAACTTTTTAACTTCAACTTACCAATCTTCCTACACTTAATCTTTACTCTCGAGCTACCAACACTTAGTTCCTTAGTTATCTTATTTTTTTTATTATTATTTTTTTTTAAAAAAAATGCCCATACATTCCATTTTTGAACTAAAGCTCAGATTTTTACTTTTAATTGACCAAAATTATTTCCAAATTTTAAAGCTATTATTAACCTATTCCCTATCCTAACTTAAAAAGCCAACTCTGCGATTCTAATTATTAATTCCTAAAGGCTGATTTTAATTTCCCCTAAGTCTAACTTCTAAAATTAATCAAAAAACTAGTAGGTTGAAACTAATTTAATCAAAATAAACCTACCCAACGAGCTTACACCCCAATAGCAAACCCAATTATTTCACAAAATGATAGAAACCCAAATGAATAAAAGAATTTAAAAGCCCAAATAAGAATGTACCCAAATTAAACCGGGCCTACGTGGGTGCAAAGGCGGGTCGGTCTTAGGGTTTACTATAAAATCTGTCTTTTTCCTCCTTTTCAAAACATTTCCTTCTCCTCTCTTTTCAGCGCCGCTCCCTCTAACCGGATCCGCTGCCGCCGCCGCTCGGACCACCGCGTCGAAGCTCCGGTCAGCCGCCATTCAAGTTCAAAATCTCCAGGTCCCATCTTTTCGTTGTCCTGAAGCCATCCATGGCGTTAGTTTTTCGAAACAAGGCCCTTTTCCCTTCCAAACAAGCCCCAACAGCGCCCGAAATGCCAAGCTCCGATCTCCTTCTCCGACCGTCATATGATCTCCAAAGTCAGGTATGTGCTTATTCTCTCTCTTTTCACTCTTTTCACCAAACCGTTCGCCCAAATGAACCCTAGAAACCTATACCGAAAGCCTTGACCTCGAAATCCCGGCGGCCCTTTCGTTTGATGTTTATGTTTTTCCGTTTGAGATGTTAATTAAAGAAAAGAAATGGATTTCTGGTGATAAAAAATAAGAAAAATCAAGCTATTTTTTGGTTTCTGTATTACCGAAAAAATAAGGTGAAAAGAACCCCTCTTTTTTTTGTGTGTTTCTGCTAATACTAATTAAATTACTAATTAAACTAGAAAGGCAAAAAGAACTGAGCTTTTTTGGATTTTTCTTTTTAAGTTTACTGTGAACTATGAAAAGGAAGAGATTGAAGCTGGATTTTTTGGGGTTTCTGAGTTGTTGTAAGAAAAATGGAAACTTTTTTGGTATTTGATGAACTGGTTGAGGCTAAAGGCTACTGACGGAAGAAGAAGAAAACGTAAACTGGAAAAAAGTGGTCAAAGGATCAACCGGCTCTCCTAGGGTTTTTTTAGACGACTCCTCAAAAACTCTAGACAGAATGAATATATATATGCCCCTCTCAGTTTGATGTCAGTGGTCATTTTTTATCCCACGGTCCTCAATTTTTAGCATTTTTGAATTTGTTCAATTAATTCTTTTGTTGGCTTGTGCAGGTGTCGAATTGGAGAGAGAGACCAACACGGTGATCAGGTGATTCCTTTGTTGCTGCACGTGTGGAGGACGGCCTTGCTTGCATTTAAAAACTGTTTTTGTCCTTATTGACAGGTAGGAAACTCTCTCTTTTTCTCTGTTTGTGCCTCCTAATTCTCTGCCATCGTGTGTAGTAACTATTGTGTGTAACTGCCTTCCATTTGATGCCCTGTTGTAAGTTGCTCTGCTTTTTAAATGTATGATTGCAACTGCGATCTCTTAAAAATGAAAAATGGATGCCCAGGCTTCTATGACTAAAATGCAATGTCTACTGTTTTTTCTTTTTTGTTCTTATGCTGCAAAATGCTTGTGTTGTATGTGTGAGTGAGTTACTAATTTTTGTAAAAGAAACTGAAATTGATGAATGCTAATTGTATCTATATGACTTGTGCTATCTATGGTGTTTGAAAATTAAACCAAAATACGGTGCATGCTTACTGTCAAAATGGAAAATGCTATGCCTAAAATACGGTGCATGCTTACTGTCAAAATGGAAAATGCTATGCCTAAGTGAAGTGGGGATACTATGCTGTCCAACTATGAAAATACTTATCTGACTCAATAATTATCCTTGTCTGATATTGCTTTACTTCACTGAACTGCTCTGTTTTTTATGTTATCAAATGCTGCTGAAATATACTGATGAGTATCTTGCTGCAGTGCTTGAAATTGGGTGTTTAGGGAAATGGATGTATGTATGTGGGATGCATACGCTGCTAAGATTGAATGCATGCATGTGGCGAAAAATGTATGCTGCCTAAGCCTGACCAATTGCGGTCTATTTATGCATGGTGTTCTGAATTTGAATGCAGTGCAATGAACTTGAAATGCAATCTGTTGGATTCTGCTCCCTATATGAATGCTTGTTAGTGTCTAAATTGCTAGGAGTGTAATGGATGCATGATCTGTCTTGATGTGACCTGAAGTGAATGATCACGCTCTGACTATGGTTTTACATTACTACAAAAATAAGCTTGATGGATGTGTGATTGAAAATGCTATCTATATGCTCTGTTTTTGGTAGTTTTGAATGCATGCTATATGGTTTATTTTTGCCTTGAAGGAGAGACCTAGAATCTGAAAGTGAGACCCTAAAAGAAGGGGAAAACAGGAGAAGGAGAGGAGACTTCCAAAGGAACAAAAGCTCTTGTAATTTTCATTTTGTTGTATATCTATAATGGAATGTAAATCTTTGATGTAATTTGTGAATCTGGAAACATTGAAAGTACTACAATTATTTATGTACCCTTGGAACTTTTGCAACTTAATGTTAATGACCCAAGTATTCTGGTTTTTTTTTTTTTTTTGTAAATTGGGGAACAAATGAAATGGAAAATATCTTTTTGTTTGTATAGAAGAAAACGAAACTAACCAGCTTTTATTAATCAGCTTTTATTATTTTGCAATGGGATAAAAGGGAAATTAATCTTAACCAATTATAACCCAAAGTAAAAATCCAAAAGGCAAAGGAAAAAACCCAAAGCAAAAATCCAAAAGGCAGAGGAAAAACCCAAACATGAAGGCCTAAAGCAAAGACCCAAAGGTCCCAAAATGATAACAATATTACTCAAAAGGAAATGATTTTACCCTAATTAAGAAATGAGAGTGATTTATTGTAGGAATGGATGCTAAGGACGTAATGCACAAATTTACCAATTAAAATGCATGCTAATTTAGAAAAGGGTTTACTAAGTCTATCATTTCACCTAAAGATTAAAATGAAACAGAAATTAACCAAAATGTTCTTTTACCACAATTTAAGAAAAATTTAATCTAAATAAAAGGATATATAACCAAAAACGGGTGTCTACAGGAAAAGGATTTGATTGAGCGGGATTCTGTAACTGATAAGCTTGATGATTTGGGCCTTGTAAGTGGGCCGTTTATTGACAAGAGGAAAAGCATAATTAGGGAGAAACCAGATATGGCCCATCCCTGCTTGGACCCTAATCAGGCTGGGTCGAGTAATGATCCGAAAATTTTTAAATCAGGTGCTGATTTAGGGTTAAGATCAGATCATTTCGACACTGACCCTTCTTCTATTTCCTCATTTCCTTTTGGTCAATCTGAAGAACAACCGACCCTTGAGTGCCCTGATGGCGGATTTGTTGCCCATAGAGCGCCTGCCAGAGGATGTGCAGGAGATCATTCATCTTCTGGAGGACGAACTGTTGCTCATGTACCCACTGAGAGTGGGAATCGAAGCCAGGCAACTGCAACCCATGGAGAAGGAAATCGGTCTCTTGTTCATAGGGAAAGTGGCGAACGATGCTGCGATGAGGGACTATGCAGACTTGATGATGGAGTGGTTGGGGATGAAGGAGATGTTTCCACCGTCGCCGGAGCACACCTTGCTGAGGTTTCAAAATCCAGAACTTCAATATTTGCTGATGGAGAGGGGACTCCTAGAGGAGGTTCAGACGAATCTTCCTTTGGTAAGAAACCAAATCCAGTTGGTGAGGTAGAAAATACTGAATCCAGAAAGCCCCGAAATTGTGGTAATACTAAAGGGAAGAAATCGAGTAGCTGTGGTGGCGGAGGGACAACACGTCCAACTGGCGGTCGTCTTCGTGTAGTCCTCCGCAAGGCTAGAAAGGGGAATAATGGACCACCTGGTAAGGATCCAGCTAAAACCGAAGAAGAATCCTCTTTGAAGAAGAGGTTATGGAGGCAGTTGGCAGAATGCGGGCAGCAAATGAAATTATTCCATCCAATGAAGATCATTTG
The DNA here is from genome assembly GCA_001974805.1 of Corchorus capsularis. Taxonomy (NCBI): domain Eukaryota; kingdom Viridiplantae; phylum Streptophyta; class Magnoliopsida; order Malvales; family Malvaceae; genus Corchorus; species Corchorus capsularis. The sequence goes on from AWWV01008904.1 coordinate 28,489, forward strand.
TTTCAATGCTAGGGGCGCGGGAAACCCTAATTTTAGCTGCAATGTTAGGAAGTTGGTCCGGGAGAATAATCCTGATGTGCTTATCATCATTGAGACTCGAGTAAGGGGAGCTAGAGGTGACGCCATTCGTGAGTCCCTTGGATTTGATGGTGATATTTCAGTGGAACCCATTGGTTTTTCTAGAGGAATTTGGGTGCTTTGGAATAAGGAGGAGATGCAAGTGGACACTGTGAGCATTACCCAGCAGGAGATCACTATCCAAGTGAAGGTTAGTTATAAACCTACTCCTTTTTTCATTTCCGCTATTTATGCTAGTCCTGATTATGCTAGTAGGAAACTCTTATGGGAATATTTGAAATATCTTATTTCTATTGTTGATAATAAACCTTGGGTTTGGATTGGTGACTTTAATAAGCCCATCTCGGATGAGGATAAATTTGGGGGTAGGCCTGTTAACTATGATAGGGCTAAATGGCTTAAGGATGCTGTTGATTACTGTGGCCTAATTGATATTGGTTTTACTGGGCCAAAAGACACTTGGTCCAATGGCAATCCCTTCTCTAGTCTCATTATGGAGAGGATTGATAGAGCTTGGATTAACCAAGCCTGGCTCGATGTTTTTCCTGAAACTACTCTGTTCCACCTTACCAGATCTGTTTCTGATCACTGCCCTATCTTTCTTTCACCCCCAGCCTCCCTTCCATTTTCCTCTCCTAAACCTTTCAGGTTCCAACCAATGTGGATCAATGATCCCTCTTTCTTCGAGGTGGTTAAACTTTCTTGGAACCTTTATCCTAATAATCTTGATGCTGCTATAACTGCCTTTGTTGAAAATGTTAAGATTTGGAACAGAGAGACCTTTGGTAACATCTTTCATAAAAAGAAGAGGATCTTAGCTAGGCTTAATGGGATTCAAAAGAAATTATCTCTGGCCCCATCTCAATTTCTACTTGATCTGGAGAAGTGTTTGAAGCATGATCTTACTTTGGTACTCAAGGATGAGGAGATCCTATGGGCCATGAAATCAAGGGTTGAATGGCTGAATGTGAGTGACTCTAATTCCAAATTCTTCCATACCTCTACCTTGGTCAGAAGGAAACTGAATAGGATCATTTCTCTTAAAGACTCGTGGGGTAATTGGGTCTCTGGTGCTGATTGTGCCAAGAATATTGCCAATTTCTTCTGTGAACTTTATTCCACTTCCTTCTCTTGTAGCCCTATCCCACACCTTGATCCCCCTTTCTTTTCCTCTTCGATTGACTCCCAAACTCATTCTTCCCTGATCCAAATTCCTTCCTGGAAGAAATCAAACTTGCTCTTTGGTCCATGAAACCTTTCAAAGCTCCTGGGCCTGATGGCTTGCATGCGGGTTCTTTTAGAAGTGTTGGCACATCACAGGAGATAGTTTTTGCTCTGCTATTCAAAAGGTGTTCTCCTCCCTTTGTATGCCACCTGAATGGAAAAAATTCCTTATTTGCCTCATTCCAAAAGTTCCCTCCCCTGAGTCTATTAAACTGTTTCAACCTATTGGTGTGGGAAATACCTCTTATAAGGTTGTCACCAAGATTATTGCTAACATGATTAAACCTTTCTTGGATGACCTCATTAATCCCATGCAAGGGGCTTTTATTGCTGGAAGGAGAGCCTCTGATAACGTGATCTTAGCAAAGGAATGTGTCCATTCTGCTAGGACCAGTATGGTTAGGGAGGGCTGGATGATTATTAAGATTGATTTGGAGAAGGCTTTTGATAGGCTTGAATGGTGCTTTATTAAGAAGATGCTTGATTTCTTCAACTTCCCTAAGGAGTTGGTTCAACTGATTATGTCTGTGATTATTGATCCCTTGCTGGCTGTCTTGATCAATGGTTTACCCTCTGAAGATTTTGAGGCTTCCAGAGGAATTCGACAAGGAGATCCCATTTCCCCTTATATTTTCATTTTTTGTATGGAATACCTCTCTCTTTGCATTGAACATGAATGTAAGGAAGGATTGTGGAAGCCCATTCAGACTGGTAGAAATGGCCCCAGAATCTCCCACACTTTGTATGCGGATGACATTTTTCTTTTTGCCAGTGCTTCTTCCCAGAATTGTAACCCGATCCTAAGAACCCTTAACCACTTCTGTGAGCTGTCGGGTCAATTAGTCAATAAAGACAAAACTAAAGTCTGGTTTTCTCCAAAAGTTGACAACCAAAAAGCTACTGATCTTGCCAACCAACTTCAGTTTAGGAAAACTGCCACACTTGGAAGATACTTGGGAAGTCCCCTTTTAGACAGAGCCCCCAAAGGAATGGACCATTCTTTCCTCCTTGACAAGTTGAGAGGCATATTGGTTGGATGGAAAGCAAAAACCTTGTCCTTGGTTGGGAGGGCTACTCTCATCCAATCGGTTACCTCAGCCATTGTGGACTATCCTATGCAAATTGTTGTTTTGCCAACCTCAGTGCATCTTGAAAATGATAAAGTTCACAGGAATTTCCTGTGGGGTGACACTCTATAAAAGAAGAACATGCACCTTGTCGGATGAGACAAGGTGGCCAAGAGGAAGAAATTTGGAGGCATTAATGTCAAGAAAGCTAAGTGGAGAAACTTGTCTTTTATGGCCAAGTTGATTTGGAGAATTAAGAGGTACCCCAATCAAAAATGGGTCAGATGCCTGAAGAGCAAGTATAATACCTTCAGCTATGAGAAAAGGGCCACCAACAACTCTGCCACCTGGACTAGTATCTGTAAAGGGAAGGGGATCTTTCAAAAGGATTGTAAGAAAATTATTAGAGCGGGCCATCAAACTTCCTTCTGGCATGATAGATGGGCTACTGAATCTCCTCTACGATCCCTTATTTAAGGCACTCTCAATAGGGATGAGGATGGTATTTCTGTTTCACATTACCTCTAGGATAATGGCAGTTGGAATCTAACCAACATCTCCTTCATTTTTCCTTCTGAGATTAAAGATCTTATCCTTTCTACTGCCTCATCCCCTTTCTCTTTTGGGGAGGATAAGATTAGTTGGGTCAACTCTTCTTCTGGTGACTTCTCTCTTCAAACAGCATATTCTTTGGCTGTTAAGGACCCTTCTCAGTCTCATCCTATCTGGACCAGAATTTGGAAGGCAAGCTGCCATCCTATAGTCAAATTCTTCCTTTGGACCTTTGCTCATGATAGTCTTTGTACCAAATCTATGCTATGCCAGAGAGGGATTGGTAATGAGATTTGCTGTGATATTTGCCCTAATTCTGAGGAGAATTCTATGCACATCTTGAGGGATTGCCCCTTAGCTTCGGGTGTTTGGGTTCGGCTCCCTGCCATTCCTAGAAACTTTCATTCTACTGTTCTTTCTATGGATTGGATTCTCTTGAACCTCGCGTCATCGATTGTTTTCAATGAAGTGCCTTGGCACATTATCTTCTCTTACTGCTGTTGGCATACTTGGAAAGCTAGAAACCAGAGACTTTTTCAGGGGACTTGCTTATCCTCTAATCAAATCTTCAAACTTGCTTTTAGTCAAGCTAAAGAATTCTTTGACCAGGCCTGTCTCAAACAATCACAGAATTCTAAATCCTTGTCGCAACGTCCGAGTCCGAGGGATACCGAACCCTTCCGTTGAACGACTTAAAAGGAAAGAGGGGAATCCTACCCCTTACTGAGTTCTAGGAGTCGCCACTAATCTTTTTTGCCTAGGTATGATTAGCCACCTGCCAAATTATTAAGTCTAATATTAACCTATGCTCGGCAAAGTTAACACTAAACCTAATAAGGTCTACTTAACCAGAGATTATATGGTTCGGGAGTCGGGTACGCGTGGGGAACGATTAGCACCCCCACGGCGCCCGTCAAAAGACGGCACTGACTAGTTCAGAACTACCGTGGGTTTCTAAAATCGGTTGTCTGTATTCTTAAATATTCATGCCCTTAAACTCTTTTATTAATCCTTAAATTTAAGCAAAATAAACAAGCAAAAATAAATTTTTGGATTTTTGAAATAGGAATGTTGGGAACTTTCCCGTTTTCTATTTCATTCTCTTTTTAGGCTCCTCATGAGAGGATTTTCTTTAAAACTTACCTTTAAAACGACTCTTTTTGAAGGAAAACAGTTTGACGGGAACCTTCCCATTTTTGTAAAAGAAACTGGATGAGAACTCTCCCTTCCGACCCTTAAACGAAACTAAAACTAGTGGGAACTCTCCCTTCTTTTGAAAACTTTGAGAAAAAAAAGACTCTTCTTGATTAATTGATTTTTTTGTCTTTCGAAAAACCAAAGAGAATAAATGCAAGCACAAACTCTTTTTAATTTTCGAAAAAAAGGTTTTTATTCTTTCTTTTTTTGGATTTTGTTAACAACTAATTCTCTTTTTTTACTGACTTAATTACCCTGAATTGAGCCCTTATTACTAATTGTCTCTCTGTGATTCTTAACTGACTCAATTATCTTGAATTAAGCCCTTTTATTTTCCCTAATCTTTGCTTCTTACTATACTTAATTACCCTGAATTAAGTTACTTATTGAACTACTTAATTATCTAAATTAAGTGATTCACTAAACTACTTAATTACCCTGTATTAAATTTATTACTGACTTACTTAATTACCCTGAATTAATTTGATTACTGGTTGACTTAATTACCTTGAATTAAAGTTGATTGCTGACTTACTCAATTACCCTGAATTAAGTTGTTTACCGACTTACTTAATTACCCTGAATTAAGTTAATTACCGACTTACTTAATGATCCTGAATTAAGTTGATTACTGACTTACTTAATTACCCTGAATTAAGTTGATTACTACTGACTTAATTACCCTGAATTAAGTTGATTACTGACTTACTTAATTACCCTGAATTAAGTTACCTGCTGGCTTAATTACCCTGAATTAAGTTGATTACTGACTTACTTAATTACCTTGAATTAAGTTGATTACTGACTCACTTAATTACCCTGAATTAAGTTTATTACAGACTTGCTTAATTACCTTGAATTAAAGTTGATTACTGACTCACTTAATTATCCTCTTTTAAATTTTAATCTTTGATTAATCACTGGATTTAGTCTTGCAATGCATGGATGCACATGATGCATGAAAATCCGATTTCAATTTTAATTACCCATTAATTATACGAGGAACACCTTTGATCGCCTCCCAATAAATGGTAAACGGTCTCCGGACATTTCCAAGCCTCCGGGAGAAGGCGAGCAAACTTAGACACGCATGAATAAGCCGCCCGCCTTTCCCATCACGGGAGTCACTTTAATTGATCTCAAATGCACATAGTATCTTGCAACAATTTATGAAAAATAAACATGAAAGTGAATGCTTAACTAACACTTTCCATTTTTCCTAAAAATATTCATAATCTAAATTATTTACTTAATTAAAAAGCTGAGAACTTAACCTGAATAATATCTACTCATAAGTCATGGACCAAAGGCCAAACTTTGCTCTTAACCCCCAAGATCTAATCTTTTTGAGCTAAAGTACCAACTTTTATTTTAAACTTATCAAAACTTAATCTTTTGAACTTAAAGATGGTATTTTAATTCACAAATCACTTAGAAGTCCCATCTTTTACTCAAAGATGACATTTTTATTTATCAATTACTTAAAAGTTCTACTTTTACTCAAAAATTCTATCCTTACTCTCAAATTATTTAAAAGCTTTAATCTCTTACCTAGAAATAACAATCCTCATATACAACTTACTTAAAAAATTCAATCTTTCACTTAAAAAATCCATTCTTAGTTACAACTTAATCAAAAATCTCATTTTTCATTTAAATTCCATTCTTATTTACAACTTAATCAAAAATCCCATATTTTAGCTAAAGATTGCATTTTTATCAACCTACACTCATCAAAACCTCGAATTTTTGCTTAAAAATTTAGTTTTTATCATAAATTAATTGGTGGAGGATTAAATTGGACAAAAAAGTGTCACTGCAGGGACTTAATCGAACCAAACAACATACATGAAGATTTATGTGAACTAAAATACAAGGTATTGAACTCAATTGAATAAAAATTAAATTAAAAAGAGGAAGAAGGCCACCTCTTTTATAAGCCTATTATCGCTACGCCCTCTTCTTCTTTTTGACGCCCCAAACCCTAATCTCTACCTCTCTCTCAACCGCCAACGGCGGAGCCAACCTCACCCACTGCCAACCAATCCAAAAAAACACAAAAGTATTCTCTTTTCCTTCAAAGGAGCGAGATCTAGGCCAACAGACCCATGGAACCCGAAGAAGGAAAGAGTTTTTTTTTTTTTTGCAGAAAAAGGTTTGAGAAAAGAAGCAAATGGAGAATTCCAGGCTCCCCTCACGGTTTTGGATCAAATCCTAACTAGGTAAGCCTTTTTTTTTAAGTTTCCTCTTTGTTTGCTCTCTCTCTTTTTTTTTTTCAGAGGAAGCCCAAAAAACGATGAACACCTTCTGTTTTTCTCAAGAACCCTAGCTACCTCTCCCTTTTCGAAAAACGTGCCCCCCCCCCCCCTTTCAGAAAAAATGAAGTATATATATACCTCCCATCTTTTGATTTTCCACCGTCAGTTTATCCTTAATCTGATGGCTTTAAATTTTTGCCCAATTTCACTTATTTGGCCCTGTTTCCTTTATCTCAGGTGCTCTCTGTTGGAGGTGATGATTCAGCGGGGTTAATTGGGAATTATACAATCTCTGTCGTTTGTACAGCTGGGAAGATGACGCGGTTGGCACTCTCCCTCTGTTACTTTACCTATTTTGGCTTATTTCAATTTTCCTTCCTCCTCACGTGTGTTCTTCTTCTCTCTGCAGGTGCTGACGTGGCCAATGATGTGGCTAATGAGACAAGCTCCAAATCCTTTTGAGACTAATCAGGGAATGACATATCGGCAAAGGGGCTTTGTGTTGAGCTTTCCATGGCTCATGGCTTACTATGGTAAACCGCTTATCGTAATTTTAATTGCTCTCATCCATTGGAATTAATTGTGATTGTGAATGGTATGGCCATGTGGATCGGTAATTGAGTGTTATCTTGTTTGCTGAGATCAATGTTAAAGCTGCCTCATTTTTTTGGATTGATGAGCTAATTTTGAATGTTGGGATTGTTGGATCTATGTCCTGATTGATTCTGTCTTGACAACTGAATTGAGAATAAAACGAATGCCAATGCTTATTGAACCCTCCTTGCCCTGTTGTTTATCTATCTGTTCTTCTCTCTTTTTTTCTTTTTGTGTGGCAAAATGTTTTGTAAATGAGGCTGTTTTGCTTGGCAGTTGCTGTAATTTTCTGAATTTCCTATGGGGTGTCATCGAGGAATGCAGCTGTTACAAAGAAGAAATGTTGGTGCAAACTTCTGTCTTAGCTGAACCAAATTAATAAGGCTGCCATGGGACATGAGTCTGATAAGAACCCAAGCATCGTGCCAAGGAATTTTGAGCTCTTTAGCTCCACTCGCTTTCCCTTTTTCTTTGTATTTACTGTATTATTATCAAACTATCAGAAGGAAGAACGAAATAGAATCATTCCCTTTTTATTATCTAAGCTTCAAATAATCCTAATAATTTAAACCAAGGCCCAGAAATTCAAGGTCCAACCCCATAATTATTAAGTTACTCCAAAAAGAAAATGGTCCAAACTTATAATACTAAAAGATCGGCTTAATAGATGGTCCCATACCCAAATTATTTTGAAAAGAATGGTTAAGTAACAGATGATTAAAGGATCCAACAATCAAGCTTTAAAAGTAAATGGGGACTTGGGCCCGACAAGGGGTGAAAATTTAAATTAAAATAAGGATTCCATTAAGAAACAAAAGCCTGGCCAAAATTAAAAGAAAAAAATGGGAAATGGGCATGAATTGATATACTGAGCGGAGGGTGTAGGAAGGAAAAGGACCGACTCAAAAATTAAAAGGGAATGGAAATAAAAGAAAATTAGATGGGCTCAACGTACTTGGCCACTATGGAGTGGAAAAGAGAAAAGAGAATATATTGGTCCAGTCAAGAGGAGACAAGACCAAGATTAACTCTTAATGGAATGTCCAAAGCTAAATTCACCTAATCAAGTTTAAAGTCCAAAATGATAGCAAGGTAAAACCAAAACTAAGAGCCAATAATTAACAAGGAAAGCTTGGCATATTTTAGAAAAGAGAGCTCTATTACGAGCAGGTATGCAATGCAAAACAAACGAATTAAAATACTTACCGATTAAGATGAATGTACTATTGAAAATGCAATCTAAAGAGGCAACGTAAAACAACTAAAGGGAAAATATTATTATATATATTTTTGGGTTTTGATCTTGGAATGCAATGCAATCTACCCGAGGTTACCTGCTAAAATGAACACGCTAATTTAAGCTAACAATGAATTAAAAATGACTAAAGTGCCCCTGGTGCAAAATGACCAAAACGCCCCTAGGTGACTTCTAATGCAAGTTAAGGAGCGATTCAGCTTTACTTGAAGGATACAAGCAAAATTAGGGTGTCTACAATCCTTAGCTCACATTGCTTGGTTTCCACCTTCCTCGGGTTGGACTAAGCTCAATTCTGACGGCTCCTGTCTTGGTAGTCCAGGCAGCGCTGGTGCTGGGGGTGTGTTACGAGATGATTCGGGGGGATGAATTGCTGGTTATGCTAGGAAAATTAGGATGGCAACTAGCTTAAAAGCTGAGCTAATTGCTCTTAGAGATGGACTTAAACTTGTTAGGGATCTTGATGTGCAGAATATGGAAGTTAATGTGGATGCCTCCTGCATCCTTGCTCTTATGTCATCAACCGATACTAACTGCCACCCTTTTGGTAATATCATTGATGATTGCAGGTCACTGAAGGCAGGTTTTTCCAATTGCATGCTCAAGCACTCCTTCAGGGAGGCCAATCGAGTTGCGGATCGAATGACTAACTACGCTAGGCTCTTGGAGGACTCTAACGATGGCTCTGTTATTTTATTTATGGATTTACCTTCTTTTGTTGAAGATATTGTTGTAACTGATTCTAAGGGGACTTGTTTCCCCAGACTCATTCCTTCTTAATCCTACTTCTTCCCTTTTCGACCAAAAAAAAAAATAACTCACATCAAGTATAAAATTAATTATATCTCCACCAGTTTCAATCTCTTGCTTGCCTCCTACCATATACTATCATAAACATCTTGAGAACTTTCTAAAACCCGTGATGAAGCGTGGGTTAAATCACTAGTATAAAAGAAAAGTTGAAGTAATCGCTTTTATTTAGTTCTTTTTTTTTGTTTGAAACGAGTCGAATTAATGTATCAAATTAAAGAAGAATGCGTTTCTAGAGCAAAAAAGAAGAAAAAATGAATACGTTCCTCAAAGCATAGGCAAGTTTACAGGTACGGCTTTGCTTATTAGTTTGATCTTAAACTTTTGCTTTGAAACGAAATCAACTTATTATAGTTGTTGTGAAGGTTCAGCATTCTAATAACCGATGCCGAGTAATTTGTATTAAATTGTCACGTTTAAGACCGAGTTAAATGGGCTTGCACGTAAAAGGGTGAAGGTCAAAAGATTTGGAAATGGACCTATTTTTCCTATTCTTTGGACTAATAACCTTTTAGGTCTACTGGCGGTACCTAACAGTACTCTTCCATGATAAAGCTTTGCCCTTTCTATGTCTTCGACATAGCTTCATATTCCCATTTTCACTAAAAAGAACAAACTTTGTGCAAATGCCACTAATTACTCCTTTCCATATTTCTTACTTCCTATTTTTTAAAAAACTTTACTAGAAGTTTAGAGCGATCGTCCTATGGACTCGAATCCGTGGGAGTTACCACGCAATCGAGGCCAAATCACACGTATGATCATATATTCATGTGAATTTTAAATTTGCCCAATGTTTAGAAGTCCATATCTACCTATAACATAAATAGAAAATTTATTTGGAGCTAAATTTCATGTTCAAACCGTATCTTAATTATTAAGGTCCTTAATTGAACAAAAGAAAAATTTATTTGGTATGAAACTTTATGTTGAACTTCTACCTCAATTAAATAAAAATTTTAAAAAATTTCACATTCCAAGTTAAAATTCATTTAAAATACTATATGGGTAAACTTAAAATTCACATGAATATATGATCATACGCGTGATTTAACCTCGATTGCATGGTAACTCTCACGGACTCAAGTCCATAGGACCATCACTCAGAAGTTTAAGCAAGTGGAATACAAGTTCTTCAATACACCAGTTAGGAGGGTTTTAACCTTTTACAATCTCGACTTAAAATCTATGTCTTCGACATTGCTTCATATTCCCATTTTCACTAAAAGAACAAACTTTGTGCAAATGCCACTAATTACTCCTTTCCATATTTCTTAGTTCCTACTTTTTTAAAAACTTTACTAGAAGTTTAAACAAGTGGAATACAAGTTCTTCAATAATACACCAGTTAGGAGGGTTTTAACCTTTTACAATCTCGACTTAAAATGTATTAGTCCTAGGCCTCAAGGGTTTGGGATACAAATATATATCCATGTACATAAGAACATTTTACATTTTCCGTTTTTATTTTATTTTAAAATATCCAAAATAAATCAAGTAGCCTAGTATATATATTCAGATCCCAATTGGGAGAAATTCTCTGAACACTTATTTTTACCATTTACAAGAATTCAATTCCATATCAAACCTTCTTTAAGATGCATTAACCTACTTTGTGCAAAAAAAAAAAAAAAAAGCATTAACCTACTTCCATTTTTATTTTTTTTTGCCGAAAGCTTCACTCAATCCATTAATCGGTGACAACTTTTTATTGTATTAAACTTTCACCCTATTTTGTTTCAATTAAAAAGAAAAAAAATTGTATTCACATATCATTGACCATACATATTTTACTATTTGATTTTTTCGATATTTAAAAAAAATGAAAAAAGAAAGAGAAAAATATTTTCATGTATCAAACAGAGACATAATATGCCTTTATTTTTTGAGATTCAATATGCCTTTTATTAAATGAGTACAAATATGAAACGTATTGCAATCTGTGTAGGGTACTAGATATATCAATATGACAATATTCAAAGACGCACGCATATATTGGACATTTACTTGCCTATAGGTCGAGTAGTCCATTCTCATCCTTAATAATTAGGAGGCCTTATCAACATCAATTGAGTTATTTCCAAATTCCAAATATATGAAGATCAAAGCAAACGACAATATATACTATACTATTCATAATGAAATTTAACTTGGCGGTATGTCAAGTACCACAAACTATTTCAAAACTTAATAAAATGGTGGAAATATATGGATCACAACTATATATCGCAAGGGCACTTATCATATATTCATATTTATTATTGGAACAAAATTTAATTATTATGACAAAATTGTACAGTTGAGATCAGTTATTATTATTATATAATAATGGCATGAGAACCAAACTCGATAAAAAAGATCTCTATTAAATTCCACAATATAACATGCACTTTTCTTTCTTGACTTGCTCCAAGGCAGCTTCTTCTGTGCAGAAAGAAAACGGATCGAAATAGCTGAATATTATATATAATAGACGGAACAAATTTGTTTTTCTGATCCATTTAGGATACAAACTTGGCCCCAGAATATAGAAATCTGAAAGTACATTTAAAGACAGACTAATTTTGGTGAAATTTAAGAAAAGGTTTCCAGGCAAGTGAATATAGTATATAAATAAATATATATAATAATATACTAGTACTTAGCTATACCACTCTGCTTTAGTAAGAGTCACATTAATTACATATATATGATTCCATATATAACAGCCACAAGACTTTCAGGGCTTAAGACTTGTGTGCCAATTATCTGTAGTAAATGAAGATTATTATACAGATAATAATAATATTCAAAGCTAAATTGACAATTTAACTATAAGTATTACTGGTATATATTCTTGTTAAGTATTATATCTTATCTTATTCTAGGATAAATTTGGGCCTGCAATGGAGTTTTCATGACTACAGTGAACTCCTGCTTCTCCTCCAAGCTGACCTCATCTCCATCCACAGCCTTCCATTCAAATTTCCAAACCAAATTGGCCACAAAATACTCAAGATGAAGCATGGCCAATCCGAGTCCAGGACAAATCCTCCTCCCTACCCCAAATGGCATCATCTTGATTTCCCTACTCCCTGTTATATCAAACATTTCCACAGTACCCTTTTTCTCACTGTTGTTTAAAAATCTTTCAGGCTTAAATGCCATTGAGTCCTCCCAAACTTTTGGATCCCATCCCATTTCTGCTACCAGAAAATTGATGGTGGCATTTTTAGGCACCAAATACCCTCCCAAGCTTGTGTCTTCTCTCACAGTATGAGGCAGAACAAAATGGCCTGGTGGGTGCCTTCTTAACCCTTCTAAAATCACTGCTTTTAAATATGGCATTTTCTGCAAATCTTCTTCCTTGACTTCTTCTTCCTCTGATCCATTTTCCATAACTCCTTGAATCTCCATGAATAACTTTTCCTGAACATGTGGGTATTTCACCATGTTTGCCATAATCCATTGCAGAGCTGTTGAAGTAGTGTCTGTTCCAGCATTCAAAAACTCAGAGCTCAAACTTGCAATTTCTTGTTCTGTAAGTTTCCTCTGTTCTTCTTCCTCTGGGAGTTGAAGATCAAGCAAAGTGTCAACATACGCCAAAACTTCAGAAGTTTCGGCTTTTTCCTCTTTGACTTTCTTTCGAGCTCTTATCAAACGAGTCAAAACCTTCTCTTGATCCTCAATCACCTGGAAAAACTCGTTCCAACGATTCCGAAGCAAAATCCTTGTCAATTTAGGCCAGAAATTGAGTATGTTAAATTTCGTCCCCAACCCTAGCAACAAACGACGCTGAACATCCTCAACTTCTTTGATTTGTTCTTGATTAAGCTTGTCACCGAAACACATCAACACCAATAAACAGAACATGGCATATTGGAAATGGTCAATAACACGAACAGGTTCTGTACTTTTGGAGTGTGGCAATAAGGATTCAAACAGAATCTCAAGAACCCATTTGCGTGCATGAGAGTATGATTTTATACGCGAAGGATGAAGGATTTCAGCTGTGAGATTACGCCTCAAAAGTCTCCAAGTAGAACCATAGAAAGCAGAGTTGATATTATGTTGGTTGCAACTCACAATCTTGCCGACGGTCGGAGCTTCGGGGCGGTCGGCGAACAAAGCGCCGTTTTGGACTAAAGCCTGGTGGGCGAGGGAACGGTCGGCGACGAAAATAGAAGGACGAGAAAGGATGTTGAGAGTGACCATGGGACCAAATTTTCCGTGGAGGTTTCGGAGGATTGGTTCGAGATCGGAAAAGGATTTCATGAGCCATGAGATGTTGCTGATAATGGGGATGTTAATAGGGCCGGGAGGGAGAGGTTGGGAAGGCTTTTTGGGATTGGAGGATGAGAAGAGAGTTATTAGAACTCTAAAGAGAAGAGATATGGAAATGGTGATGAGGATAATGAACCAGGTTTCCATTGGGAACTTTGGGAGAGTTTGGGGGGAGGAAGTGAAAGGGGAGAATTGTGTGGATGATAAAATGGGCATATTGGGAGGTGAAAGTATCTATAGACTATAAGTTTGTTGGCAAAAGCTTTGAAATTTTTCTTGTTATTGCCTTTTTTAAATTTTAATAATGGTAATGATTGATGGGATGGGTAACCTATTGTGGTGGTGGAGTTTCTTCCTAGATCAGAATTCTTGAGATATTTTGTCATCAACATAATGTAAACTATAAAATTCATTTGGACTTTAGTTGGGGAGCGAAAAGAAATAGAAAAAGATAAGAATTGAAAGGGTTGTAAATGGAAGGATGAAAAACATGGATTTACTACTTTCTTTAGTTTACTTGGTATGGTCACTTCTCCTTATCCAGCACTATAAAGATAAAATATCATGTTGGTAAGACTCCAAAAAATTGAGACTTTCATAAAATGAATGATTATATAATAGGGAGAGATTACGAGTACTTATGATTTATACTCAAGAATAGCATTTTGTACAATTATAAGGGATACATTGTACGTTTAATAATTTAGACTCCACAAGCAGTGTGTTAATATATTGACACATACTAAATCTTGTATTTAATATTAAATTCTATTCCCTAGAAGACACATGTCATGCTGCAAAAAGAAGGACCTATGTCAACCTGTAACCCCATGTATAGCCTACTAAACTCCAATGTATTGTATAATTTTCGTTATAAATAAATTAATCAAACTAAGCAAAATAATTGGCAATAAAAAAAATAAGCAAAATAAAATGATGGGCCAAGCCCACAAACTTTGAGACTCAAATGTGAACTTGCATGGTTTTGAAGTATAGTATATGTGTTTTTTTTTTTACCCTTTTTTTGAATTTGGGCTTGAAAATGAAGACTAGAATGGGTAACCAAGCTCACACCTTCGGAGCTATGCCATGAGGCTCAGCCCACAATCAAAATTTAAATTACAAAATTCCCAATGAGGGTTGGCCCTTGCCCGCATATATAAAATACCCAAAACCCAAGAAGCAATTGATAAAGCAAAACAAATTTCAAAATTTGAAATTTCAGGGAAAAAGAAAAAGCTTCTCGGAGAAGTACAATCAATCGATCAAGAATGGCAACAACATCGAAGAACCTGAAGGGTATCTACAGGCAAAAGAAGAACAACGCCACGGGAGGCATCACCAAATCGAAATCAACCAAGAAAGCTTCTCCCAAAGAAGCCGCTACTTTCGGTTCCGATATCACCCAACCCCCTGCCCTTGTCTCTCATGGCGGTGCCCTCGATCTCAAAGGTCCACTCTCTTATTCCCCTTTTTTTTTTTTTAATTTCGAGTTTTCTTTAAATGGGTTTTTTATTATAAAAAAAATGAATCTTGTTAATCTTTTGGGGTGTGGTGGTGAAACAGATGATTTCGACGAGGAAGAGCAAGTTTTAAGGCAATTTGATATGAGCATGGAGTATGGACCGTGTTTGGGGATGACGCGGATGGCTCGTTGGGAAAGAGCTCAAAGGTTGGGGCTGAATCCTCCCAAACAAATTGAACATCTTTTGAAAGGTGGGAAAGTCAAGTTAGATAGTTTGTTTGATGGCCGTATTTAGTTAATTAGTAGTAACTACTTACTACATATGTTTAGGTGAAATGTACAGCTTCTGGCTGTGCCCTTGAATGCTGTAATCAACTTTTTTACAAGTTTTCTTTGTTTTAATGGAGATGTTTATTGTTGACTATTTTGGTGTTTGATGTTATGTTATTGAATTTGAATGTTTGGGTATTTCTCCTTTGTTCCAATATATATTTCTTGTTAGATCATCTATTCTTGCTGGTATAGGGGCATGGAAACATGGAAAAGTGATAATCTGTTGGTTCATTTTGTTGAAAAAATGGTGTTGCTCATAGTATTACTTATTCTCAAGTTGGGTTTAATCCATTGGCTTCTTGAATCCCAATTTTAAATCCTACTTTAAAGGAAAAGAAGAGTGAAAATGAAGATGCAGAAGTAACATTTAGTTTGAAATCATGAAGAGATTCTAAATTACTACTACTGTTATCTGATATATATATAAATATCATGTCACTTTAAACTGTATCATCTGTAAAGTGTTACAATCTGATAATGTGCACTTACAATAACAAATTGAAAGACCCAAGAGGCATCAAATCATCACTTTTAAGAACAAACAACCTAGAAACAAAGTATCTAAAACTATCTCTAATTGTTCTTATTTGGTCATATTTTCATTATATATTGACAAAACAATCAAAAAAATTTAGTGGGAAAAAAAGGAAGGAAAAAAAAAAGCAATCATATAATTCTAAGAAAATGTGATTACTCTGTTCTGGTCTTAACTTTCACGTCATCATGAATCCATGAGGACCAAAATAATGGCAGAAGGGTACAACCTGCCTGTATTAGGAGGCCAAGAGGAAGTCCAGAGAAATTGTTTCCCGTGATACCTACATAGGATGCCAATGCAACACCGAGGTAGCCGCTCAGAATGAACGCAAGGGCCACAGCGGACATGACAAAAGCCATTAGAGAACCTTCACATCCTGGAGGGCAGAGTTGTGCTATCAGAACACTAAATGGCAGAATCTTGAAGAAGAATAGAACCTCTAGGACACTTGAGAAAGCTACAATGTAGAACGAGTCTGGCACCCCCATCTGTCGATAAATCCCTTTTGCAAACAACACATCTGAAATCATGAATACTGCCATTGTTACCTGAATGGCTTCAATCAGTTTCCTTGGTTGGATTGACTTTAAGCGACGATTGTAGACTACACCCCATAACAACATCACAGCCTGGCCAAACACCTTAGAAATTCCCAATACAGAAGCGTCAATCTTCAAATACTGTGTTTGGTAAAAGAACATGGTTCCTGTCAGTACTGGAATGATTGCGTATGATGCAGCAAACCATGCTATCGAGTAAGCTATCTCAGGTTTCCGCAAAGCAGCTAATAGCTCCGAGAGCTGCTTCCTAATCCCGACATTTGATGGACTTTTTGGAAGATTAAGAGACCGTTCAGGAACTGAGATGGTTATGAAAAACTGGAGAGCAAGCAGAAGGCCAAAGAAGAGAAACATTGACCGAGGAGAAAATCTGTCAATTGCAATGCCACCTAACAGGTTCCCAAGGACTCCACCAACAGAGGAAGCCATCCAAACAAATGACTGAAGCTCACCCGAGGAAGCTGATGGCGACTTTTTTGAAGAGCTTTGTGTTTTTCCTGTCTCAGCAACAATGGCATCATTAGCAACCTCGGCTATTGAAGCGCCAAGGTTACTGAGGAGAAGATATATGCTCATGGCGAAAATTGAAATATTTGATTGTGAAAGTATTGCTATTGCTAGCCATGACACTGCCTGTAAGAAAGCTGCAACAAGAAAAGAGCATAAAGTTTCATGGATGAAAATTCAATATTTGAAGGCTAAAATAAAAGAATACAGCACTGCTGAGCAAACTACTACAAGATTTCCAAATTTATAATCCATTTCCACCAGATTGAACTTGCTTTTGGCAAAGAAAACAACCGCTAAAACAGTTGCAGCAACAAACATAATAGAAATAAACTCAGGCACACCATTGAGACCTCTCTGCAAAGTGACATGTCATGTTTAAAATTTTGACAACAGATATTATGTAATCATGACAGACCAGATAATATTTAAGCCATACTCTGTCTAAGTTTTGTGTTTCCACAAAACGAGGCTATCCAAGTTGATGAACTAATATGAAATTCTCTAGTTTCGGTTTCAGTATCAAGTGGCTAATCTATGCTAGGCATATTCCGTTCCCTGAAAGCCAAAGTTTACAAAGACTTCTTGCCTACAGCTACAAAAGCCGGTCTTGCTGATCCTTTAGTCAGGAGGGAAAAGAATTGCAACATGGGAGAAGAAAAGAACAGAACCTAATTAGCATATTCTTATTAAACTCAATGACTACTTGGTTTGAAGCCCAATATATAGCATATTCACATTGTTCAACCACAAAAACCTTCAAATTTTATTTATCATCATCATCATCATTTTCTAATATTGTTACTGAAAAAGTATCTTGTACTATGTAACTAATGCCAGTCAGCTTATAGGTCAGGCATCTATCAGATTTGAAAGCTTGCAATGAAATCAATCCTTCACTTATACATTCAATCTAATTTTCTTCAGCTAAAGTTATCCTATCCCTTGCTGCATATACCGTTGCCCTGCACAATTTCTTTGCTTGTGTGGAAAGAAATGCACGAAAATGACACAAAAAGCAATTAAAAGCACAAAAACATGATATACAACTAGATTTCTTAGTTAAAAGTCTTTATTTTGCATAAAAAATTAATCTTAACTAAAAGAGAAAAAGGTGAAGCAATTGCCTTTTTTAAAGAAAAAGAACTTCCTAAATTCCAAATTTACAAAAGAAAGAAACAGGGTGAAGATGAAGAACAGAGTTAAGATCAGAGTTCAGACCCTCAATTACTTTCCAAGTTTTCCAGAACAGTAAGACCTTTGAAAATTACACATTATACTAAATTAATCCCATATTGCTTCAATTCTAGCATATATAAATTTACAATTTTAAAATCCCAAATATGAACGTGGCTAAATTCGTTTTTTAACTATTGAGAAAACAGAGAATGGCATTACCATAAATAAAGACAAAATAGCAACAATTAAAAAAAGATCATAAGAAAGAAGAAGACGTTTACCACCGATGGCGATATAAGGAACACGGTGCTGGCCGGAGATATAAACGGCGTCGGAAACAACACCGTATAGGGGCTTCCAAACCATGGGGAGATTAACGGAATTCTGAAGAATTTGAAGAGTAGAAGGGTCCACCTTAACACTGTCTTTGAGAAAAAAGTTAACGGCCATCCATGGAAAACACCTGAATCCTTGGACCCAATACCCAATCCCGAGAAGGCTCCGGATCCGATTTGCCTTCCCTTTCTCGGGTCTCCTTCCACTGCCATCCTCCTTAGCTGACACCATAATAATAATGAAGAAACTAAATTATCACACACAAATAAAAGTTTAGTTTATTTTATGAATTTCCCCTTCCTCTTTTGGCTTTTGCTGGTTTTCGTTTTTGGAAAAAAGGCTGCTTAGGTGGTGGAGATGACGGAGGAGGTGACGGAGACGGTGGTAAAATCGGTTTGCTTTGCTCTCTGCAGAAAGTTGTTTTGGCGGAGATTGAGGAAGATTGTGCTTTTGAATGTAGTGTGCTGTATGTTAATGTTAGAGAACATGTTTTTTCTAGAACAATCCCTCTTAAATATAGTAAGTTATTATAGTATATTAATTTTCCTTAGGAAATCTTTATTTTATTATGAGTTATGACTCTGTCTGACTGACTTTTTCTTTTGCTTCACTTCACTTTTTGTCTCTACTTTTTTAATTTTTACTTTATTTTTTGGACAATTTTAATTAAAATCATTCTTCTCAATACTAGTACTAGTATTAGTCTCTTTCTTTTCTTTTTTCATTTTCTATTTTGATGAAAATATTGTACTTTGGCGAAATTTCTGGTACTGAAATACTTTTACTTTATTAGTGGTCACTACTCACTAGATTACAAGGAAGATTGCCGAAAGCTAAAAGAAGTGACAACATAGATTCTAGATTCGGTGGGCTAAGCTTCATCCCTACTACGTGACCTTAACTTTCAAATGGCAGAGCAAGATTTAGCCAAGTTTAGTATATTCAAAGGCAAAGGAAGAAGCTGATCTCAGAAAAGCTCCCCCCATGCAAGAAAAATCTGTAAATTTCTTCCGAATGATTAACTCTGAACTGGGAATTCATGTACTTTTTCAGTAAAAATAAACACTAGAAAACAAAGAAGATTGCCGAAAGGAAAAGAAAAGAAAACTACTATATATAGATAGATTCGATGGGCTAGCCTTCCCACCTATAGTACTTTAGTTTATAGTACTAATATATACTAGATCAACAAAACAAAAGCAAAGCAACTTTCACCACTTGAATGTTAAAGTTCTGAAATTCATGTAAATCATCAAGTTTCAAGTATGCAAACTTTTTGGGAAAATCAAAATGTTCTCATCTTTTCTTTTTGCTGCATGAAAAAGAAAGAAGACCATTTATGAGTTATTACTACTTGCTAGTAAATTAAACATGAATAACAGACTTATCCAAGTGCATGTGCAACTGAAAGAAGGCAAGTATATTAGCTCAGGACTCAGGGAAATCAACAATATGATGAACTTCATTTCCATAAAGTGCACAACAAGTACCTGCTACAAGATCATTCGAAGCTGGAGCCAGAATTTTGACATTAATTTTCAGGAAAGACAATATCCTTGATTTCTTTTCTCTGTTGATCTTAATGGAGAAACCTTTGAGAAAATGCAGCGAAAATAATCATCTGATGACAAAAGTTTCCAGTTTTCTTTTCTTATCGTCTACACTATAATTTAAAATGTTCAAAAATGAGAGAAATACAATTAATGTTGCTTGGGCTGCAAAGTGATGGTTACTACAGCAAGTATTTCTCAACAACTGTCCGGCCAAACTTCTCCTGAATGTCTTTCGGAGTTTCAACCTGCAAGAAAAAACGGAGAAGGTAAATATGACAGAAGCCATTGTGATATTTAGGATGTAAAAACAAAGACAGATATCCATCGTATTGGTGATTGGGCTACTTACAGCATTCAGGGCTTTAAACAGAGCCTTGACTGTGTTGTGAGGATTCCTTGAGCCAACAACCTGAGAAGCGGATTAGGGTTATTGAAATTTGAAACCATTATAAATAACCCGATTCAGATGCTAGTCTGTTACCTTTGATTTGACATTCTTGTAGCCAGCTAAATTCAAAATGGTTTCAACAGTTTTTCCAGCTCTCATACCAGTTGTAGTTGGTGCAGGCCAGAGATAAACCTATAAAAAGCACAAATTCAATCACGGAAAAGGGAAAGAAACTTGAGCAGCATACAAAAGTGGAGAACAAAGGAGGAAAATGAGAAAGATTAAACGGCAAAAGATAGTCACACACCTTAGTCTTCTTATATGACGTTTGAATTGCATGAGCAATTGTATGCTCCTCATGACGTTCAACATAGTGGAGATTCTGAAAGCATTTCTCATATGCCTGTTAATTGATTACCAGTCAGTAAATTTCTCATCATGTCATCAGGCTTGGAAGAGAAAATTGATTAATGACATGCAAGAACACGCTCATGAGTGTAATATTGATGATGTTAGACACCTTTCAACCAAATTGGTATCAGTTACCCCAACCCAAAAATCATAGAATCAAACAGGAATGTAGCCATATAAAGAGTAATTGTACAAGAAAGGGCAGAACCTGAGCTTTAATGAATCTTAACCCCAAAAGGAAGGGATTTGACATGGAGCATGCTAGTATCAGAACATGGTTCATTCAAAATCCACCAAATCTAATTAACTAGTAGGAAACCAAAATGTATAGCACTTGAAACCCAACCTAAACAAAACTTACAATTAAACAAGTTCTAGAGGCAAATACTTACCTAATCATACATATTCATGATATAAAAATATCTAATAAAAAGTAGACATAGATGGGTCAATCTCAAAATTCCAAAAACTAAAATTCGTACAATGGGGAGTTTCTATTTTATAGGTTGTTAAAATCATTTTTACACAACTTCGAACGTAGGTTACAATTTTTACATCAGCTAGAGAAATTTCAACATACTATGTCCAGAAATATCCAAGGAAAAGCTGGATACCAGTCCATAATTTATAATATTTAAAAACAAATGTGTCCGGGTTTACTATATGGACTAAAGATCATGAAATGTCCAAATAGATGACAATTTACCAGTCCCAAAATGAAAGTCAAATAGCTGGTTCACCTATAAATAATTTACTGAGTCTCGTCTTAATCCAAAAACAAAAATAGAAATGACTATCATGCTACCTGCTGAAGTGCAATAGGAACTGCTGAGCCTTTTGCTTTTGCATAACCAATGACACCATGATAATTTCCACATGCTAACAAAGCAGAGTACTTGATCACTTGCCCTCCCTGGACCATATCAAATACAAAAAATGAATTGCATAGAAATAACTCTAATCACACACACACACACACATCCTTTGATTGTCAAGAGATTACCTTTGTTACTTTACAAGTTCGATTTACGTCTATCAACCTCACATCAAAACCCTGCCATAATCACATACCAATTAAGTTAATTATACATAAAGTGAAACTATCAGACATAAAAAACATTTTACAGAGAGACAATGGCATTAAAATGCAAGTAAAGCATGAAGAGAGGTAAAGGCGAAATCAAGATTACTAGGACCACAAGTAAATGCACACCATGTGATAGAATAAATTAAACCAGTCAACAAAGTAGTACTTCTGATGTAGTTGAATTTTGTATTATTATTATTATTGCCCATTTCAATGGATATCTTACGGCAAAAACATTTATCATCTAACAGATGCAGGCAAACATTTGTTGTTTCATTAACTAAGAACATGATCCGAGGCAAAATTTATATGAGCAAAAGAAAGAATCCAACTAACTAGTGATCTAATCATCCTGAATAAGAATCAGAAAATAAGACACATTATAGCCATGCATTAGACCTCCATATGAATAAATTTAAAAATGGCTTCTTTCAAAGTCGAATCTATCAAAAAGTTTTTGATGAAATAACAAATCCAGCCAAACCATGGAAGAAACAATATTCCTTGAGAAAGCAATCACTCTAGAAGCAGCAGAAAAGAAATAAATTCTACTTATCAAGAACTTCCTAATTATCATGAGAATGTACTTTACTGTTCAATAAATCTTTTATTCTTACCCTTTTCAAAAGAGCCTGATTCTTCATTCTAAAATAACATAGGAATCAAATGAAGGAAGCAATGCAGATTATACTTAGAGAGCACTCATGTAATCATTTTCTGGTGAAAAGAGAATAGTAGTGGACTTACAAATGTAATTGCTCAAATTCAAGTCTTAAGGCCATTTTCTGCAAAAATGGCATGACGTTTATCCTATTAATCCTCCAAGGAGAGGAAACCATTTTGGTTAGCATGTATGTAAACCTTTAATGACCCTTATAAAGTTTAATTGCGTAAATCTTGCCCAAACCTATAAAATTTTGTAATTCAAAAAATAGTATTACTATCAGCAAACTTATGTAGAAGCTAGCAAAGCTGACCCTTAATCATTACGAAATCCTTAATAGGCTAATACAAATAATACTCCTATACTAATCAATCTATGAAAAATGGTTCATCTGAAATGTGTCTCATTGTAAATTTAGAATGAAATTGATGGTCCAAAGTGCATATTTTTATAGTGGTTAATCACGATTCAAGCTCAACACCTTTTTTGGTTGACTAACTATGTCACTTGGATTTATAAACTAAAAAGACAAGAAAGCAAGCTGTAAGTTTTATACCACAATCAACATGTCCCAGAGACAGAACTCATGCCTAACATCATAGAGCTTAATAATAAAGTAGGTCATTCCATGCATCCCCAGGTATTCTAAAACTGTAACAAAAATAAAAGTACTCCCAAAAAAGAGAGAAAAACAAAAAAAATCTCATTCCTAATCCAACCAAAGTGACAGATGTGGCCGACTAATTAGATTTAGAAAAAGTGGCTGCTACTCCATCTTTCTAAGCCAATTCCCCAAAAATGTATTAAAAGGAAAGCAGTATACCTCACTAAGCAAGGAACAAGCTACATCTTTTTTTGGCTATTGATTTCTGAACAAACAACATGAGGTGCAGAAAACTCTACTTCTACTCTAGCCGTCTAGCTATTGACAAAGTAGCTTAGTAGGCTCAAACATGAAACAAATACATCGGGGCTTTAAAAGTTCAAACTTCAAAATGGTAGAAACCTTACAACAGAGCCATCAAGGAATACTGAACAGATATGCTACAACCATGTGGCATTGGCATATAGCCCTTGCAAAGCCTTTTATATGCACATCTGATGTTTCTAATATGATGTCAACAACATTTTTACATTGAAGACCCAGAAAAATATCGAACTAGCATACTCAGATCACAATATCAAGAAAAACAAACCTTCAGCTCAGGAGCTTTAAAAATTATTTAATGCCATAACCTATTTCATTGTTGCAAGGAAATGGAGAGGGGAGAAAATCAGGAGAAAAAAAAAAGCCAGCAGAGCTTGCCAACTTAAGGCATGAATACAAATAAAATATACTTAAGAAAAAGAAGAATAATATAAGCTTAGCTGTTTCTCCCTTGTTTTAAGTTGCTGTTTGAAAGAATGGAAGCAACATAAATCAAAGTAGATATTGTATGCACTTACCTTTCGGTAAAGAGGTATTCTTTTCTTCTCAATCAAAGCATTTCTTTCCTCAGCCAGATCACGGATCTCTTCCTCCAGAAGCTTCCCCTTCCTACCAAATGTATGATCCAACTCTGCCAGCTTCTCTTCAAGTTTTTTGTCAATAGCATCAAGCTTCTCTAACAGTATGTTATCCTTCTCTCTCATGTCATCAAATTCTTCATCATTGTCATTTTCATTGTCGTTTTCGTCGTCCTTATCGTCGTCGTCATCGTCAGCAGCTTCCTTTTCCCTCATCTCTTTCTCTTTTGCATTCTTTGGGGAATCATCGGATGGACCAGCTTCTTCAAGCTGAATAACTCCATAATTGGAAGGATTGTTGGGATCATAGGCTTCCTTCCACTCTATCAGCCTCATTGCCCTATTCAATTTTTGCTGAAGAATGAATTTTTCTTTGCCTTCTGCTACTTTAAGTCGATTCATCAACTCACCAATGACCCTGTATTCAGGGCGAAGACGGAAGTGCTTTTCCTCGAACTTGTCGATTTTACTCATACATTTGAATGCATCATCAAGTGTCTCTGTCAAGTTTAAAAACTAACTTATTATGGCTAGACCAGATTTCCAGATTTTCTTAGTGCGAAAGAAATAAAAAAGAACTTTCATGTTCATCGCATATGAAGATACACCAAAATAGATATCGCAACTCATGAATTTAACGTATGAGGCTGTCTTATGCATTTTCACCATGTAAATATACTTAATTTTTCTTTCAGACTCCACCCGGCTTTGAATATATTTACATAATGAACTCACAAAAAGGTCCACTCTTTGGATGATCAAGCTTCATTTACAAAGAATGGAAATGA
This sequence comes from Corchorus capsularis, assembly GCA_001974805.1. Classification (NCBI taxonomy): domain Eukaryota; kingdom Viridiplantae; phylum Streptophyta; class Magnoliopsida; order Malvales; family Malvaceae; genus Corchorus; species Corchorus capsularis. Next base: position 53,102 of record AWWV01008904.1, read on the forward strand.
AGCTTGAACACTTTGATTTCATCTCAACTCATTCATGACTCTCTAAACTCAATTAATCACTAAATCAATCAGGGCAAACAATACAAAGTTCATTGACTTCTTGTTGATGACATTTGGCAAAAGGAAGAAAAATAATTTGTATAGTTCCCTTTCTTTCCTAGCTAAAATAAACTTTAAATCTTCATTTTCATTTGTATCTAAGCAACCTATAAACAATCCCACCTTTTAACTCAACAAAACAAGCATAAAGCCAACTTTACATGTATTAGTAAAGTTATATGCATAAATTCTACAATAAAATTTTACCGAAACTTATGCCGCATAATATAGGTAGATAATTGGTGCTTATATACTGAAAGAAGGCAAAAATCAAATCAAATTTTTTACCAGCCTCTGTAAATTCATCCAGCAACTCCTCATGCCTCTTAAACTTCTTTTCAAACACCTCTATCCTCTTCTCATCTGCCTCAGCGGAAAACATCTCCTCATCTTCATCGCTGCTATCCGAATCTGTAGGCTCGGGTAAATCCTCAGGTTCCTTCGATGCCATTTTCTCAAGCTTCTGTATCAATGGCATTATACCCAAGTAATCTTCTTCATCCTCCTCATCAATATCCTTTGTATCCAAACCTTTTCTCTGCCTGTCGTCTCTTTCTCTCTTCTTCTCACTCTCTACTTCATCAAGAAGCTCCTCAAAGTCACTCATCACTTCTGTGCAGAAATGTGCCTTTTTTGAACAAAGTGAGGATTTTGGAGTCCGGTTGGTGGGAAAACGAGAGAAAGTTGAGATTTTCCGGGAAAATGAGGAATGGGGTTTAAGGGTATCATTGGGGAGGGGAGGAGTGACTGAGAAATGGGTACTATTTGTTGAGGAGTGGGAACCGGCCGTTTGGCTGGCGAGAACACGAGCGAAAGTTGAGATTTTCCGGGAAACTGAGGGTAGGGTTTTGGGGGGGTTTTGAAGGGTTTGGCTAAGTAGCCTAGACCATACAGATGCTTTTGATTTAGCTGACATTTTCTTCCCTATAGGGTTACCATCTGAGAAATGAAGAAGAAGATTATTTATTCAAAGACAAACAAGGTAAAAAAGGATGAAAAGCAGAAGAGAAAATTTGAGATTAGGGTTTTAAGCAGCTTTATTTTTTAATTTAAAAAAAATCATATGATTAACAAATTCTGTTAATGAAAAAAAAAACATTTATGTAGGGAAAAGAAAAGAACATTTAATGTGCTTAACCTTTTACTTTATAGAAAAATACCCAAAAAAATTAGACAAACTCAGATTAATTCCAAGGGAAAAGTGTTCCCAAAAATAAAAATACTCTTTAAAATAGGATGAATGAAAAAGAAAAACCCTTTTTCCTTACAATTTTTCTTTACTTCCTGTTTGAAATAATAATTCTAAAATAAAAATAAAACCTCCAAAACGGTACGTTTCATTTATCTCCTTCCAAGTTTCAAGTTGAACTCCCGACATTGAACAGAACTCCTCAGGTAGCAGAAACACTTCTTGCGTTTTTACTTGTCTGCTCAATTTTCAGTCCCAAAATCCTATGAAACATCTGTAACAACACGAAATAAAAAAAAAAAAAAACCCCCATTTTTTCTCCTCCAACAATATATCCAAAAGCTTTTAGAGTTATGATAAAATATTTCAGAACCCCAAAGAAATCTGCCTTCCCCTTCCATTTTCTCTCAAGATGCTCCACTTTCTCATCAACCAAACGCCCTTCACCCCTTAAACCCTCCAAAACCCCAGCACCCTTTTCTCCAAATACCCTTTCCAATTCAATAATCCCCTCATCAAAATCCCATCTTTACGCCTCACTTTTCTGCACTCTCATCCACTTATATTTAACCTGTGGAAGATTTTCCCAAGCCAAAGAAACATTTTCTAACATGAGGAGACATGGCGTTGTTCCCGTTTTGTCCCTGTGGAATCGCCTTATGTACAGTTTCAATGCCTCTGGCTTGGTTTCTGAGGTAATGCTACTTTACTCTGAGATGATAGCTTGTGGGGTTTTGCCTAATGTTTTCACTATAAATGTTTTGGTTCATTCTTTTGCCAAAGTTGGTAATTTGAGCTTTGCCTTGGAATTTCTTCGAAGTGTTGATAACAGCAATAATGTTGACACTGTTACTTATAATACTTTGATTTGGGGTTTTTGTGAGCAAGGTTTGGCTTATCAAGGTTTTGGCTTTTTGTCTGAAATGGTCAAAAAAGGTTTTAGTTTTGATACTTTTTCATGTAATATAGTCGTTAAGGGGTTTTGTAGAATTGGGTTGGTTCAATATGGTGAGTGGGTTATGTACAATTTGGTGAATGGTGGGATTTCTAAGGATGTTATAGGGTTTAACATATTGATTGATTGGTATTGTAAGAATGGAGATATGAATTATGCTATGGAGTTAATGGATAGGATGAGAACAGAAGGGATAGTGCCTGACATTATTAGTTACAATACTTTGATTAATGGATTTTGCAAAAAAGGTGATTTTGTTAAGGCTAAAAGTTTAATCGACGAGATTCTGGGGTGTAGAAAAAGGGATTTAAAGATTTTGGATGGCAGTGATCATCAGAATAAGAGTGAAAACTCTGTGACATTGGAACCGAACCTTATTACACACACTACACTCATAAGTGCCTACTGTAAGCAAGAAGCACTAGAGGAAGCACTTTCCTTGTATGAAGAAATGGTTGTAAATGGGCTTTTGCCTGATGCTGTCACTTATAGTTCAATTATTAATGGCCTTTGCAAGCATGGGAAATTAGCTCAAGCACAAATGCTATTTAGGGACATGGAGAAGATGGGTGTGTATCCCAATCATGTTGCTTATGCTTCTCTTATGGACTCATTCTTCAAATCAGGGAACTCCATGGATGCTTTTGCCCTTCAAAGTCTAATGGTTGTTCGCGGAATTGCTTTTGATGTTGTTGTGTACACTATACTGATGGATGGGCTTTTTAAAGTTGGAAAGCCTAAAGAAGCAGAAAATATGTTTATTACTCTTTTAAAGCAGAAATTGGTGCCTAATTCAACTACCTATTCAGCATTGATTGATGGCCGCTGCAAATTGGGAAACATAGATGGTGCAGAATCTGCCTTGGAAGAAATGAAGGAAAGCAATTATGTTCCTGATGTTGTAACTTATTCTTCTATCATAAACAGCTACATCAAGAATGGAATGCTTGATGAAGCGGTTAACATGATGAGGAAGATGGTGGGTGAAAATATCTTGCCAAATGTATTTACTTATGCTGCACTTATTGATGGATATTTCAAGGCTGGTAAAGAAGAAGTTGCTCTCTATCTCTATGATGAAATGAAACTGGCAGGATTAGAGGAAAACAATTTTATACTTGATGCTTTTGTGAACAACTTGAAAAGAGCTGGAAGGATGGGGGAAGCCGAGGTATTAGCTAAAGATATGATATCTAGGGGATTGTCACTTGACCGTGTAAACTATACATCCTTGATGGATGGCTTTTTCAAAGAAGGAAAGGAGACAGCTGCTCTTAACTTGGCCCAGGAAATGACTGAGAAAAATATATCATTTGATGTTGTTGCTTACAATGTCTTAATTAATGGTCTTTTGAGGCTTGGAAAATATGAGGCACAGTCTGTTTATGCTAGAATGAGAGAGTTGGATTTGGCTCCAGACCTCATTACATGCAATTCCATGATAAATGCATACTGCAAAGAGGGAAAATTAGAATATGCATTAAATCTCTGGGATGACATGAAGAATTGGGGGTTAATGCCAAATTCCATAACTTGTAACATTCTGGTGAGAGGTCTTTGTAAATCTGGTGAAATTCAAAAAGCTCTCAATTTTTTGAACGAGATGCTGATATTAGGTATTTCACCTACCACTGCCATTCACAGGTGTCTGCTGAATGCATCATCAAGGAATGGAAGGGTTGATGCCATTCTGCTCATGCATGAACGTCTTGTTTCCATGGGGCTTGAACTTAATCAGACAGTTTTCAACACTCTCATCATTGTCTTATGCAGACTAGGGATGACCAAGAAAGCCATTTCCGTTTTGGAAAATATGACAGGACAAGGGTTTTTAGCTGACACAATAACTTACAATGCGCTTATACATGGATATTGCGTAGGCAGCCATATAGAGAAGGCTTTTGCTATGCATTCTCAGATGTTAAGAAAAGGAGTTGCACCAAATGTTGTCACTTACAATATTCTTCTGAGAGGTTTATCAACTGCTGGTTTGATGAAGGAGGCAAATAAATTATTTAGCAAAATGAGAGAAAAAGGCTTTAACCCTAATGCTTCAACATATGATACGTTGATATCTGGCCATGGTAAGATTCAAAACAACAAGGAAGCTATAAAAGTTTATTGTGAAATGATTTCCAAAGGATTTGTTCCCAGAACTAGCACCTACAATGTGCTTATCAGGAGTTTTGCTAGAGTAGGAAAAATGGCCCAAGCAAGAGAGCTTCTTAAGGAGATGCAGTTGAGGGGAGCATTGCCTAATTCTTCAACTTATGACATTCTAATCTCTGGTTGGTGTAACCTCTCCGACCAGCCAGAGCTGAATCGGGCATCAAAATTGTCATGCCTAGCTGAGGCGAAAAAATTACTTTTGGAAATGAATGATAAGCAGTTTATACCATGTGAAAGCACTGTTTCTGATATCAGTTCAGCCTTTGCAAAATGTGGAAAGAAGTTCAATGCTCAGAATTTTTTGAAGGGACTATACTGGAGAAAGAACACATTAAAAGAAAAAAAGAGCTAAATACAAATAAGCAAGGATTTCCTCAACTGGGATAGCCAATCTTCCACATCTTCATTAGCTCTACATTACGAACCCTGGCTTCAGTTATTTGTGCATGGTATGCTCTTATTCTGTTGCTAATTTTGGCATATAAAGTCATGCTGCTGCCTGCTTCCATCCCTGATAAACAGTGATGTTGGCAATGAAATCTATTCTTAGTTTCTTTTTCTTAGAATCTTCCACATTTAAACTGAAAGAAAGAATTAAAATATGCCATGCATCCATTTTGTTTGATCGTTGTTATTTTGCATTTTAAACTTCAATTTGAAATTTTATTAGCAATTGGCAAGCACCATAATATGAGGACTATCTCAATTAACAACTGACATGTCGGACCTTTTACAGTCATTACAGTTCATGGTGATAGTTGTGGATTTCATTTATGCACATTTCATCTGCCATTCTCGGTACAACAGAGTGGGTACGTGAGTTCGATACTTATATTTAAATTTCTTTGGTTCTTTCATTCATTGCCACTTTAGAGTCTTTTTCTTTCATTCTCGTCTCTTTTGCTTTATATATATCTTCTCATGATAAAGAACATCAAAATGGAGATAACCCACAGATTTCCACATTTAACAGATTTATTGATCTTGAGTCTGGTGAAAGTGCATTGTGATGACATGAGCGATGTATTCGCAGTTCGATTCCACTTCAGGCAACTGGTTTCCAAGGCATGGTTTCGCTGATTGACTTTTTTTTTATGCAATTTGTACATCATCTTTAGTCAGTAATTAGTAATGTGATCATACATCGTTTCATAATTGTGTATGGATGATACTCTGCAGGACTGCTTTGGACCACAGTAACCAGTATGTTCTCAATTTGCAGCACCTACTAACCGGTATTGCTGGACAAAATCTGGGGCCATGTTTTTCTACATGTATTGATGCTCCTAGGCTGATTCATAACTATTTCAACACTCTAATATTGGAAAATAGTCATTGTTTGGAACTTGATTTTCTAAGAGCTACTTATAGAAGTGAGGATCCATTGGGACATGGGACTCAAAGCTTTTCAGTTCTATATATCCTCTCTGTTGAACTTTCGAATCAAGAAAGGAAGACTTCTTAGCTTAATCACCTCTGTATTGTTGGCTAACAATTTACAAACTGATGCTCTTAGTAATTCTGATGTATAACATATGGCTACTGTTGATTTTGCCATAATATGGGGTGATTGTAATGATTTTGCCATAATATGGGGTGATTGTAAGTTTGCAACATTGACCATTTCTCCTTCTGCCGTGTAGCAGAACATGTGAGGAGAAAATCTTACTTTTTGATTCAATTGAACTTCAATTTCGCCCCTTAATAGATAGGTATTTCTTTTAATGTAATAGACAGCATGATTTTAATTCATTTATACTTAAATGATCATTGGTGATATGTGGAATTAATTTATACTCAGAACTCTTAAATCGCAATCCCAAACAACAAATATATTCAACCCTAAATCATTTGTGTAAGGAACCATAAATCATAAATAAAATGAAAAACTCTTTTGAAGTCACCAACGAAAGATTATCATGAATTGAAAATTCTGATATCAATTTGTAAGGATCAATCTAGTTAATTGTCAAAAAATTAATTTAAGAAATAGGCAGGACATAAATCTTTCAAGGATATCAAACTCTTTGTATAACTAGTTAAAGTTAAATCTTTTGATTTATCAAGCAAAAATTCCTTGAAATGGACCTTCCGCAATTTTCTTGTTTGTAGATTGTACTGAAACATTCCTTGGGGCCAAAGAAATAATGCTTCCTTATCCTGGATAGCTACAATCCATGGCATCCTCAATCGATATAGATCATCATCATCGAGCTTAATCTCACACATATTATCCCAACTCCACTTGTTGTGATCCTTCAACACCCAAATAACTATCTTGTGATCAGTAAAGTATAAGCAAAATGCTAGACGGTCGCTATCCATTTTGAAGAGGTCCATCAATCTTCTGTCACATAGCTCTATGGAACTTTCATGGCCCGGATGAGGCAATACTTTGAATTCTTCAGAGTCAATGTTGAATGCCACTATGGAGTTTGCACACGTACTACTAGTTGAATAATTCACCCAATAAAGAGATCTATGCAGAGATCTATCTAAAGCTACGGGGATATAATGAGGATATTGGGGAAGAAAAGTGCCGACTCTTCTCCAGCTTTGAGACCCTAGACTTAGTATAAAATATTCAGTGCAACTTGATCTTCGTGTAAAAGAGAGTAACCTGTATTCTCTCGTGGATGAGTGAAAAAAGATTCCCAACGCTCCGGTGCCGCTAGGAATTGGCTTCAACAAAGTTATTATTTCTTGCATGACAGGATTGCATACAATGAACTTGGAACAACCATCAAAAAGAAGCAATCCATCACATGATTTAACAAGCTGAGGAAGTTCATGATGCAAATTACCTCTCTTCATAAAACTTGTGCAAGCTCTCTTATCGATCATGCACTCTTTTTCAAGCTTCTCATCTACTAGAGAAAATTCCAACACATCTTTCCTAAGAGGGAGGTATTGCAAGAAAATCATTGGATCATCACTTGCATGTTTAGCATGTATTTCACTAAAGTGAAGCGTTGAGGTCAAAGCTTGCCAATTTTTACAAACTCTTCGACATTTTAAGACTTCATCGGTAGGGAGTCTACTTAAGATATCAACAATCACATCATCGGGGAGAGATTCCATATGACCACCATGTTGTGTCCAAATTTTGTAGACTAATTGACACAGAAAATGTCGAATCCATGTCGAGCAATGCATACTGTTCAAAGTAATCGTACAAAGTTTGAGAAAGTACAAGAAAAGAACTACATGCATCTATACATGCACATAAATTTGATGTGGAAAGCTTACTAGCCTTTTTGCCCACTGAACTATTGTGTCAAGGATGTTTTATCCCATGAAATTCAAATCAAGACATTTTGCCCATAAACTTCCAAAATTCAAAACATTTACCCCCTTGATGGAGGGACAAATTGTCATGAATTTGGAAGTTTAGAGACAAAAATATCATGATTTGAAGTTCATGGTGCAAAACGACGCTAATAATGTATCAAATATATGAGCAAATAGGGGGTAGCGTGTTTACGAGAGGGATGATACATGGAATTGGATTAGGCTAGATGTTGGTTTTTTTTTTTTTTTTGATAACAGATGTTGGTTTATGCTTTATACATAAAAATATTGTATGCGACAATACTTTAATACATAACTCATGATTAAATCTTATCAAACTCCACTCATCACCATATCCACTTTCTTAATAATAAAGTTCATACCGACTCTGATCAAAAAAAAAAAAAAAGTTCATACAGAGTTACAGACAGAAGAGATATAAAAGTACTAATTATACACACCATCGGGGGGAAACATAGAAAAAAATTACTACAAAAGGAATAGAAGGATGGAGGATGTAAAATATACTATATGATAACAATAAAGAAATACGAACCCGAGAAGAAAGCTTACCTGGTTTTAGAGGAAGATGGGAAATCGGGAGGGCAAATTTGCAGATTGATACTTCCTTTTCCGGCAAATCGTTGGGATTTTATAGTCCTGTATTTATTTATTTATTTATTTTTTTGGATAAATGTCCTGTATTTATTATTAACAAAGAAAACTATAACCTGCTTTTCCCTTTTTATAGTTAGGGTTATATAATTGGCATTGATAGATAATTAGAGTTTTTTTTTTCCAAAATATAATCAGAGTTTTATAGTGGTAGACTGGTAGAGTCTCCTATTCCTTTTTTTTTTTATTTGACTGATGTCTCCTACCTAACATATAATGTAATGTTAATTATAACTAAAACTTCCCGGCCGCGCTTTGCGTGCGGCTGTTTTAATTTTTTAAATTTTTTTAAGAAAATTCAATTAAGAAATAAAATTTTGTTGTTAAATGGTAACAAAACAAAAGCAATGGAGTAGAGAATTGAAGTATGGAAAATACAAGAGAATAGAGAGACGAAGTCGAATATGGAGAAAAAGAAAATATGAAGAAGGGGAGAAATTGTTCTTATTCATCTTATATTCCATAACAAAGTAAGTGACCTATTTATAGGCACATAGATACATCACCATAAATATAAGGGGATGAACTTAGTACATAGGTATATGTGTATGAATGAACCAAGTCATCAATCATATCCTTGCTTTAATTAGATTCATATGGACATCCACAACATACATGTATATTCATAACAAATTTAAAATTAATTTATAATTATAATTATTTGATAATTTAGTTTATCTATACTATATATAAAACTACGAATAAGGGGAAACTTTATGTTTTCCAATTGTACCCTTATTTTGAAGATATATTCCCAATTGTACCCTTTTTTAAAAAAACATATTTCTAAATTACCATTACTAAATAATATTTTAATTATTCCATTATTTTTTTAATCGTAAATTATTCCATTATTAATTATTAGATTATATAATACGTATATTAAATTATAAGAAAGTCAATTTGGCTTTGTGTTTCCAACGTCCTATTTAATTTTGCCTTTTGTCTTTGTTTCCAATTTCATATGAAGGTTATAAAAGTCTCAATTTCATAAGAAGTACCAAAATTTGATAGAAGGTTATCAAATCTCATAGAGTGATTATCGAAATTTCATAGAGATCAGATTATCAAAATTTATAGGAAGATTATCAAAATTTCATAGTGTTGTTATCAAAATTTCAAAGCGAGGTTATCAAAATTATATAATGTGATTATCAGAATTTCATAGAGGGGTCAACAAAATTTTATAAAGAGGTTATCAAATTTTCAAAATTTGATTACAAAACTTTCATAGTGGTATTAATGGGGAGGTTATCAAAATTTCATAGTATGGTTACCATATTAGGAAGGTTATTAAACTTTTATTATGAAGTAATCAAAATTTCAGGGAGGATATCAAAATTTCATAGTTTAGTTTTCAAAATTTCATAAGAGGGTTATCAAAATTTCATAGGGAGATTAACAAAATTTCATAATGAGGTTATCAAAAAATCATAGGGAGGTTATTAAAATTTGTAGTTATCAAGATTTCATAAGAAAGTTATCAAAATTTTATAGGGAGGTTTATATCAAAATTTTATAGGAAGATTTATTAAAATTTCATAGCGAGGTTATCACAATTTCATAACGTGATAACTAACAATTCATATGGAGGTTTTTAAATTTTCATAAAGTGGTTATCAATATATCATATGAAGGTTATCAACATCTCATAGTGTTGGTTATCCAAATTTCATTGGGAAATTATCAAAATTTTATATTGAGGTCTTCAAAATTCCTTAGGGAGATTAACAAAATTTCATAAGAAGGTTAAAAAAAATTTATAAAAAGGTTCTCGAAATTCCATAGTATCATTATTAAAATTTCATAGGAAGATTATCAAAATTTCATAATGGAATCATAAAAAATAGTGTAATTATCGTAATTTAATAGAGAGGTTATCATAATTTCATATGAATATTTCATTTAAACATGTTGGGCCACGTGCAACGCACGTGAAAGCTGTTCTCAAAATTTCATAATGGGATCATAAAAAATATTATAATTATCATAATTTAATAGAGAAGTTATCATAATTTCATATGAATATTTTATTTAAACACGTTACGTCGTGAAAGCTAAAACTAATATAGGAAAGGAGATGAATGTCTTTTAATTCCTCCAAACTAAATGAATACAAATATAATAAACAAAACATTAGAAAATTAACTATTGACACTTGTCAAAGAAACCAAATGTCATGTGGCGCTCAATGAGGACCTTGCTCATAAAATTAATAGTAGGTTTTTTTTTTTGGCCAAAACAAGGTCTACTTATTTTATTAATAATCTCAAAACTTTAACAAGGATTACAATCACTAATCATTCCTAAGACCTAGACAGACAGAGAGGAAAAACACAAAGGGTCCTCATCAGCCCAGATCAAAAGGAAAAAACAACTCAAACAAAAACACAAGGAGGAGCGGGGAGACCGTCCTTATCCAGAATGAAAACCAATGAGGAAGGTGGGGATTGCGTCCAGTTCAGCGGCACCTTCTTCTTCTTCGCATTAGTCGCCACCCAATTAGCAGCTTCATTTGCTTCTCTTCCAATCAATTAATGTACTTGATGATTCAAACAATTAAATTGAAAAGTCAATTCTTTCTAACATAGTTCTAATTGATTTGATTGGAAAATATTCATTACTAATTACTTGGTTGGTTGATGACGTTAGATATGTTCACACATATACAAGGAGTACTTATTAAATATGTATTAATAATTTCTTGATTGATAGTGTTAATTTTTTTTTTGGTTAAAGATTGATAGTGTTAATTAAAATAAAATCCAAACATTCAAACATCCCAATTTATTTATTATTATAATGCTAATGATTTGTAATTTTTTTGGTCGGATGTTCCTAATTAATAATTAAAAATTAACTTATATTAAAATTAAAATCAATTAGTAAGATTAATTCATTAAAATTTATATATAAGATAGTTCGAAAAA
>AWWV01008905.1:0-21035 GCA_001974805.1 Corchorus capsularis
TGTACTCTATTTAAACTGCGGCGAAAACAAGAAAGATTATAGCAATGTTACCGGTCCCTTTACTGCCGTTTTAGCAGATAGTCCGTTTTCCTTGTCAAATATGAGCAATTACTTTGGCTCTGTTGGCTGCGGCAATTTGGCAACTATTCTGAGTAATCATGTTCTCATCGACGGTTGTCTACAACCAGCTGGATGTAACAAGGGGTGTTACACTGAAGATATTCTTCAAAATTTCACTTCCTTAGCTGCAACCATGACGGAGGTTTTTCCGAGTGCTAAGGAAAGCAACAGATGCAGCTCCGCTTTCATCTTTGATTACAGCCTGCTCGATTCCGATGGAGCAATTCCTACCACCATAGGTATTGAAACCACACATGTCCCTGCAATGCTGGAGTGGAGTCCTGATATCAAATGCAATGTGGGAGGTAATTAATTATTATTACTCACTCGCAATTATTCTTTGACTATATATAAATATTACTCGGCTTATTATAGCCTTTTTGTCTCCAAATTATGAAGCCAAGGACATCTTGCACCTAATCTAAAATCGAGACAATTTGCTCCTGAACTTTCCAAATTCAGGACAATTTGTCTGCGCTGTCATGAATTAATTAAAATGTTTTAAATTTGGGAAGTTTTAGGGGTTAATTGTGTCAAATTTGAAAATTTATGGGACAATTTATCATGATTTCAGGGGACAAAATGTCCTTGACGCAATAGTTCAAGGAACAAAAAACCTAATATAAGCCAATAATATATTACTCCTTTTATGAAGCGATATCCATCTTTTTTAACTGTATTACACTAAGGGTGTGTTTAGATGAGGATATTCAAGAGGGATTTCTTTTTTAAAGTGATTTTTTAAAATCTAAATTTAAAAAACTTGGTTTGGCAACATTATAATTGGATTTTTAAAAATCTTGGGAAATTGGAGAGGGATTTTCAAAGGACCCAAAACCTCACTTCAAAATCCATTTAAGATGGTATCTTTTTTAAAATTTTCTTCTTTTCACCTTAATCACCACATTAACTAACTTTCTTTTTCTATAAAATTTTTATATTTTTTAACTTAAATAATAAAAATGTATTTTTTGAAGAAAATGTAATTTTCATTTATAAAAATGAAATTACAATGATCATAATATAAATTAAAATAGATTGAACATGAATTACCCCATCATCTTGATCTGGATCTGACATCATGATATGAATCATCTGAATGAGTTGGATCTATTCAGAATATTTTAAAAGATGTGTTTTTACTTCTAAATTTTATTAAAAATATATATACATTATTACAAATCCAATGATATCCATATTAAATATTTTTATTCTTCTAATATTATTTTTATAATTAAATATATTATTTTATTAAAAATTCTGAATACCTCACATTCTTCTCCCAAAAATCTTCATCCAAACTAAGATTTTTAAAGGCTAGCATTTCGAAATGATGCATTTCAAAATTCTTTCTTTTTAAAAATCTTTGAAATTTTAAGAATTCCTCATCCAAACACACTCTAAGAGATTAGGGTCAGGGGCGGATCATGTCTCTTGACGCATGAAATTGGGGGTTAAATTGAATATAACTAAATTAAGGGGTGCCAATTTGAAACTTTTAATGGAAGTATATATAAATTTATATGTATACTAAAAGAAATATTAAAATTTTGGGACCAAGGCCCCAAAGCCATAGAAAAAATGTCCTTATTAGAGTAGTTATTTCATTAACTTTTGATATATGTATAATTTTTTCACTTTTACCCCTTCCTCTTCCCTCTTTTATGTGATGATTGTGCATTTAATAGTAAGGTAAAGAGGGTGATGTGTTAATTTGCATTCTAAATTGTAGTTGACAGATAAATGAGGACAAATTTCTTGACAAAGGCAGTACATAAAATAAATGAAAATATATAGAATTTAAATAATAAACGTGAACATTTCTTTAGAAACATATATATAGAATTGGGGTGTTCACTTGGTGTTTTACTTGCTGTAGATTGTGAAGAACCAGGTGCAAAATCAAATAGGAATCATTGTAAGAGAAGCTGCGGCAATGCTCAAATTGAGTGGCCATTTGGAATAGAAACTCATTGTTATAAAAACGAGTGGTTTAAGGTATCTTGCAATAAAACTGATCACAACGGGGAAAAGGCTTTCATTTCTATAAATAATACCCAATTGGAGCTGCTCAAAACTTCATTTTCAGTTGGCCAAGTTATTGTCAATAATCCAATAACCTATTCCAGTTGCCACCACCATAAAGATGGTAATGGTATTGGCTTCAGCGTCAACCTAAAAAGAAGCCCATTTTTCTTCTCACATACCACAAATTTCTTCGCATCTGTGGGGTGCGGCAGTCTGGCAACGTTTTATGGTGATCAAACTGAACCTATTGGAGGTTGTCTACAACACACTTATAGCGTTGACGGGACATTGAATTATAATGGTTGCTACATCTCAATTCCACCGGGTCTCACTTCCTACGCTGCAAACCTGACAACGGGTTATTTTAGCAATTGCAATAGCAACAAATCATGCTCATCTGCTTTTATGATTAACAGGAAGAAATGGAATGACGTGAGAGACTATGATCAGATAAGTGGCATGACCCAGGTCCCTGTGGCGCTGCAATTCGCGACGCCAAAAATCGGATTCTGTGAATTATTGAATGATTCCAATGCAAGTTGTAGCTCTGATCGCAAATATTGTTGGACAAACTTGGACTCTAATCATCTATGTGTTTTCACCTAGGAGGGTAGCAATCCTTTCTACGACGACAGTGGTAGCGATCAGTACCTTACTGATGTTTGCAGAGGTACGTATGGAGCAACAAAGTTTAAATCATTAGTATAAATATGGCTTATTGTCCTGAATTTGGAAAGTTCATGGGGCAAATTGTCTCAATTTTAATTAGTTTAGGGGGTAAATTGTCCTTATTAGACCTATGATTCAGGGGCAAGAAGGCTAATAAGCCATTAGTATATAGTTTGCAATAATAATGCCAATATGCCATATCTTTATTGGTTAGATTTAGTTTTTGGCTAACTCACATCAAATTAAGAATAAGACCTGATTTTAATTATATGCATTTACCTTTAATCTTATATTGACTAACATACTCTTACGTGAATGGCATGCAGAAACAGGAAAGTGTAAACGTAAATATAAGATGTGCTACATGCTGTGCTTGAATGAGCCTGGCAACCATTGTTCCTCGACATCATGCCCCGCAGGATATGCATATGATACTACTCGAAATGCATGCAAACCGAAAGAAATTTCTAACAATGACTCGGCAATTTTAATAGGTGCGGATTAATTAATGACCATAAATTTACTTTATATATATGCAGATCATTTTTCTTTGATTAAGAGAAACACGTACAAAATCATCTTTACATGTAGTGAATCACTCTTTTAATTATTAATAAAATTTGCCTTTAAAAATGTCACTTAGAAATATATGATGCAAAATTTACACATTTTATTACATTAATCGAATACTTAGTTCTATATCTATATATATATCCTTGAATTTTTGTACAGGTTGCACCACAAGTATTGGGACAGTACTTCTTCTACTTGCTACATGGTGCTTGTATAAAGTGCTGAAAAGAAGAGAAAACATAAAACGCAAGCAGAGATACTTTAAAAAGAATGGAGGTTTACTACTGCAACAACAATTGTCCATCAATGAAGGTAAGATTGAGAAATTAAGGTTTTTCACTTCAAAGGAATTGGAAAAGGCGACCGATCACTATAACGAGAATAGGATACTTGGTCAAGGAGGCCAAGGAACTGTTTATAAAGGCATGTTGGCTGATGGAGGCATTGTGGCCATTAAGAAGTCTAATATGGTGAAAGATAAGAAGAAACCATCTTTAGATGAAAAACAGGTTGAACAGTGGGTTAATGAGGTGATGATTTTGTCACAAATTGACCACAGAAATGTGGTCAAATTGTTAGGATGCTGCCTAGAGACCCTGTTCCCTTTGTTGGTGTATGAGTTCATCCCTAATGGAACACTCTTTCAAATGATACACGATCAAAGTGAAGAATTCCCACTGACATGGGACATGCGTTTGCGAATCGCAATTGAAGTTGCAAATGCGTTATCCTATTTACACTCAGCTGCTTCTGTTCCAATATATCATCGAGACATAAAGACAAAGAATATATTGTTGGATGAAAAATACAGAGCAAAGGTTTCAGATTTCGGAATTTCAAGATCAATTGCACTCGAGGAAACTCATCTAACCACTCGAGTACAAGGAACTTTCGGATACTTGGATCCTGAATATTTTCGATCAAATCAATTTACAGAAAAGAGCGATGTTTACAGCTTTGGAGTTGTTCTGATTGAACTTTTAACTGGACAAAAGCCTGTGTCATCCAAACAAGCAGAGGAGGGCGTAACAAGCTTGATACCCTTCTTCTTACTTTCAATGAAGAAGAGTTCCCTTTTCAATATTCTTGATCCGCTAGTGATTAACGATGGTCCACGACAAAAGATTATAGCAGTTGCCAAGCTTGCAAAAAGATGCTTGAATCTCGATGGGAAGAAAAGGCCTACAATGAAACAAGTTGCAATGGAATTGGAGTGGATTAGAGCATCAGAACAAGATGATTCTGTTCAAGAAATCAGTGATGTTGACCAAGATTCTGAAGATGACCAAACGGAGCCTTGGGTTATTACTTCTTGTCCAACTACCTCAATGTTTATAAACAATGATTGTGTAACTTTGCCGATCCTAGTTTCCGATGTTAGTTAAGGTTTCTTCTCTTTTCCTTTTTGATGTTTACTCTCTTTCTGGTATAATAATCATTCATGTTTATTAGTTGAAATCATAGATCTTATAAATTTGAACTATTTTTGTCTTTGTTTATTCTTTCCACTCAGCCCTCACGCAAGGTCCCTAATTCCATCTCCCTAATTCCCAAATCCCATGAAATGGAATTTATACTCCCGTTGTACCTATTCATCATACGGATATGCTTTTTAGAAACGATGCCAACACTTATAAAGAATTCCCTTATAAATATATATTGATTAATAAACTTTCACTGGATTCTTTCAAAAAGAAATGTACTCCCTCCATTAT
The DNA here is from genome assembly GCA_001974805.1 of Corchorus capsularis. Lineage (NCBI taxonomy): Eukaryota > Viridiplantae > Streptophyta > Magnoliopsida > Malvales > Malvaceae > Corchorus > Corchorus capsularis. The sequence continues at coordinate 5,106 of AWWV01008905.1, forward strand.
TTTTAAGTGATATACATTTAAAGTTTTGAGTTGTTTCATAATATAAGTGAAACACTTTAGTAAATCAATACTCCACTTTTTTTTATTTTCGTTTTATCTATACCTCTAATTAATGGGGAGTTAGGGACAGAGAAGATAAATATAATTAATAAAAGGTTGGGGTGTTTAGGACATTCCAAATATTTTTTTAGTAAATTTAAGATGAAAATTAGTGTATCACTTATTTTGAATCGGATGAAATAATAAACAATTCACTTGAATAATCTAAGAAGAATAATAATTATCCCTAATGATTAAATTTCACTATTCATCCATTTTTTTCCTTGGGCCCTGGCCTTTTTTATTGGGCAAGATTGCGTTATGTATATAGGCCCGTTCAGTTTTTCTCTTTTTATTATTGTGTAAATAATATATATATATATATATATATATATCATATTTACATTTACAGAATCTACAGAGGTATTCGTTGAGTGACATGTGTCATGGTTGTTAGTCAACTACATATTATTTTATTTTCAATTTGTGTGGATCCCACTTAAGAAGATGACCATTTCCTGATAGTCACCTGTTATTTTTTCTCAACTGTCTGTTATGTTAACTTTTGTCAATTTATTAGTGGGCCCACCTAACATTTAGCAACAGATGAAATGAGATTGAAAGTTGAAAAAAAAATATGAAATCAATTTTTTACTTTCCTTTTTTTTTCGGAACCATTTTTCATCATTAGCCTTTGTCAACTCAATTTGTAAGTGGGGCCAGCAGACATTTATCTTTTTGATTTTTTATCCCTTCAATTTATTTTTTCCTTCGTATCCAATTTTACATGTGGAACCCACAGAGCTAAAGCACTTATCTGAATTTTTATTGGTGGGTTCAATCAGAATTAAGTCAAAGCCATTCGACTCCTTCTTTTCCTTATGGTCTTAATTTTCCCTGATGAAATTTGCGCGCCCGTTGGGTTTCAACTTTGATTTCTCTGCGGCATTCATGGTCATTATATTTTTTGTTCTGAATTCGATGGGTTTCCATTTGTTATTGTGTTTTCTTACAGATTAGTTTTGTTATTTATCTTTCTGAGTTGTTTTTTTTCCTTTCATTTTTCCTTTGATCTTTGCTTTTGTCTGTTTTATCTGTTCTTTGTTTTCTGGCTTTCGTTTGTTTCTTTTTCTGACTGATTCTTCTGCAATTAGCTAATTCTTGCCTTTCGTTACTGTTTTTCCTCATTCATTTAGATTTCTTTTTGTTGTGATTTTGATTTGTTCTTTGGTTAGAGACGGAGGACGTGGAGGTTGTTGTTGCCAAGGCGGTGAGTGCTGGAGCCGTTGCGGAGGAGGAGAGTGTTGGGTAATGTTTTTCTTGGATTATAGGGTGATATTTTGCTGCTGATGAATTGCGAAATTAATTCTTTTTGTTTCACCTTATGGCTATGATTGATGGATGGGTGTTAATTCATGAATGTACCTGTAACTTTGATAGCAAACATTTTTAGAGCCTTTTCTTTAAATTTTTTTGGGTATTATAAGATTATCTTCATTGATCATTATATATTCTTTTTAGCTAATTTTCAGTTTGATTAGTGGAACTTATATGGTTAAAATTTCTATTTGTTATACTGTAATATCATTTGTTTTTGATGGAAGTCATAGCTTCTTCTTCTTCTCAGTCTTCTGCAGTTCTTGGAAAATTCAATAAATCTCAGAAGCGATCAAAGGGAAGGGTTAATTCTCCTCCTCAATGGTATATTAACTCAGTTTATCATCAAGTCTTTCATGCAAAAGCATTGAGAAATTTTGGGATTTGAAAACCTGTAAGAAAATTCCTTTGGTTCTCTGCCACAAAATTTTGCTCAAGTAACATATAGATTTGATTAAATCCTTTGCTTTTTTTTTTGGCAATGTTTTTCAAGTAATAGGTGCTCCAAGGCAATAAGGTTGGTATTGGCAGCTTTTTTTTTAAAAAAAATTTCTAAGACTTTTATTTACTGTGAATTAGTTGCTTGGCTACTTTGAATAATTTAATATGTAATGATCAGATATTTGCAATCGACATAGGGCGTCTTATTGCTGGAACATCAAATCAAGGAGAAATTGAGGAAAGATTAGTCATGGTTATGCAAGAAGTAAAGCAGAGTGAAGGAGCCATAATTATATTCATTGATGAAATCCATACACTTATTGGAAGCCAGGCCTTTGATGCTGCAAACATTCTGAAGCCAGCTCTTGCCAGAGGGGAATTTCAAGTAACAATTTTCTATACTTACCATTACAAGTTTTAGATTTTAATTCTAATTTGAATCTTACTTTTTAATTTTGATATTAAATTTGCCTGGTGGGTATAGTGTATTGGTGCCACAACTCCTGATGAATACAGAAAATTCATGGAGAAAGATGCAACCTTGAATAAATTATTCCAGGCTGTTGAAGTGGCCGAACCATTTGTAGGCCAAGCAGAATGGGATTGGATTTCTTGCTTGATGATGACCTCACACGTGTATTTTGTCCTGACTATCTAGATATGTTCAAGGTAGTATAATTCATTGGCATTTCCCAAGGGACATCCAAATGTTAGGAATGAATAATTTAATATATAGACAAGACATTTCTGAATCATTTAGGAATGAATAATATGGGTTCATGATTTAGCTTCATTCAAATAACGATCATATGTTTTTTAATCATTCTAATTTGCTAATTTTTTTTTTTAATTTCATGTTGCTGCTGAGGAATCTGCGTTGGGAAATTAATTCACTTTTCTGTTATTACAAGTAATAGTAGTGAATAATAAGAAATGAGTTCCAAGTGGTGATAATATATTGGAGATCAGGTCAGTTTCATTCTATTATTAATAGTTTCATTTTCTTTGCTATTCAGACTACTGAAAAAGGGCTTAGTGACCTTTTTTTGCTACTGATTCAGAGGTAAATTTTGCCACATTCTTAATATTATTATTTAGCTTAGACTGATTCTGTTCAAATGATCTCCTTTCACTAAATCTAATTTCTTCAGCATTGGATTTGATAGGCCATTGGTTTGGGGTGATATAATAAGGCTTGTGATGCTAACGATTATTTCCTCTTTTTGCAGGTAATGCTCTTATAATTGGGGCAGGGGATATGGCTATGGTGGAGGGGTAATTAAAGGTTAGTAAGCTTACCACCTCCCATTTATTTTCTACAGGTTTAGTTACTTATCTTCAAATTTGACTCTTTACATATATATCATAAATTCATAATTTGCTTACCAGCGTGAGACGTATAATCTATTATAAATCACTACAATGCAAGGATAGTTATTTTGTATTGGTCAGTTGGTGATGATGTAATATAGATATAGCTGGCCTATGTGGTTTAAGGATATTATGGAATAGGTGAATCTTTATTTATTCATAAGGCACTTCTTTAGATTGCATGTCACTGTATCTTTTGAAAGTTTAGGTTATGAAGTTTCGAATCATAGATCAAATATTGTAGTTGATGAAGCCTTCCAAAGAACTTAAGTTATTATTCAATTTTATGCCTTAGTTTTGTTTCTCATGCAAATAAATAGACTTGCATATTATACTTTTTTTGACAGTTGTATCTCACAATTTGTACAAATAGGTAGTTTTTGGAATTAAAATTTGGAGTTTTGGACTAATTTGCATTAATGTTTAGGGTAAATTATTGTGCAGTTCATACATGTTTATGAACTTATATATGATACAAAAGGGAAATTTTGGCCTATAGTGAACAATTTGATGATATGTTCTCTTCTACTCATGTAAGTTTTTGAAGTAGGACTTTTTACGCTGAAGAAGCTCTCTATGGCATCAACTCTTTTTTTGGTAGCAACGCCAATCAAGTCCTTTTGCATAAGGGTGTGTTTAGTATACCAGTGTACCACCATTTGACCGTTTCACCATCGTTTTGGGTCCAAACGGAACTTAAGTGTAAACTCCGTTTCAATCGCTGCTCTAATAATCTCATATGTATAGTATCTAATCTAATCTGTGCAGTGTAATCTCATCTGTATAGTTGCTAAACAGTGTCAATCGTACCGCTACCGCACCATTCTACTAAACGCAGCCTAAGTCGAATGAGAGAGACTGGAGGGTCATCCAATTTAGTAACATCAAATGGGCCTTGATGCGCCTTCATAGCTAAAAGATCTGCACACATGTTAGCCTCTATGACATCAACCTTAAGTTTTCCTCTTGATGTCTTCACTCTTCTCTTCAGTGATTACTGCTGGAAATGATTCTTGCATAATTAATTTTATTGCTTACTCTACTAAACTATGTAGGTAATCAATTCTTGCCTAATTTGCAGGCCTATAATTATAACTCAATTTAATTTTAGTAATAAAACATCTTATGAAATTCTAATTTTTGTTAACAATTGCTGAAAACAGGTATGTAGATGTACAACTTATACCAGGAAATAATCTCCCAGCAGAGTAAAGAAGTTTGGAGAAAACATGAAAAAGTTTTATGTGTTGAGTTTTACAAAGTTTTTACATAAAATTAATAATTGAAATGTAGTACATAAACTATTGCAAAAGAATTCTGTAAGAATGTTCTATATATATATTCAATTTGAAATTTCAGTAAGAAAAGAACTGAATACATGTTATCTTTTTTGCAGAAATATGTCTACTTTTAACAATCATGCTCTACTAATAATTAAAAACAAAAATTAAATATCAAATTGAGAAGAATCTTAAGACTTAACTCAAATAATGATGTTCATAAAAAAACATCTTTTCTCCATTAATAATTTGAAGAAAAGCAATCTTTTCTCCAATTGTATTTGCATGGAAAAAGAAAGCTTGTGAAGCGCGGGAGGATGTACTAGTATATATATATATATATATATATATTAACCGTTTTCCTTCGCTCTCTTTTTTTCCAGACTCCCTCTCTTCTCTCGCTTCTTTTTTTCCCCTGTTCCTTGATTTGAAATGGTTGCTGAGTTGTTTGATAGACAAGCGATTTCATCTTATCTTTTTTTGTTTTCTGTCGTTTTGCTCTGATTTTGTGATTTGTAGGGTGCTTTTTTGTTTTTGTTCTCTCTCTACAGTCTACTTTGCTTTGTTCTTTCCGCCAAGTAGGGGAGGTTTTCTCTGTCTGTCTCTCAGCTGCAGTTTCAGGTTAGTTCCTCTGCAATATTTTGTTTTCTCTTGCCCTGATTTTCTCTTCTTCTTTTTGGAACATTATGCTTGGTTTAGTTATCTCTTCGATTTAGTATTGCTGGATTTTTTTTCTCTGTGTTTCTTTCTTTCTTTGCCCTGCCCTTTGTTCATCTTTCGGTCGGCACAGAACCCATTAAATCATTATCATCATTACTTGAAAATTGAGGTCGTTGCCCTTATATAGATTACATTATCTGGTCGATTGCCTTTGTATTGATTATATTATTTTGGTATTAATACTCTGGATTCTAAGAATGTAGTCCAATTATCTATCCAAAGAAGAAAGGGATATTGCAATTTTTTTGCGGAATGAATAACACAGTTTAATAAACGCAACAAAGGGGAAGAAGATTGGAAATTTCTTGGTTTCTCACTCTGCTTTGAAAAATTACAAATGTGTTGCATCAGAGAGTTTAACAAGGTTTAGAGTTTATTGTCCCAATTTTGGGTTCCACTTTGTTTTTCTTTTGGTTAGGATTGACGTGTAACCATATTTTTTAATTAAGATTACTACAATGATGCACGCTTAAACAATGAAATAACATTTGGCCAAAAAAAAAAACAATGGAATGACATAATGAGCATCCCACATGAATCAGTACTTATGAGAGTTATTATAATTTCAGTGGGGATTTAAATTTTCTTTTGTTTCCTTTGTTTTCTATTGCACCGAGTTATTTCCTATTTTGTTTAATTTAAATTTTAGTCCCTCTATTGATCTTTAATTTTCCTATTGGAAGCAACATTTGAGGATTGAATATGAACCACCTGCTTTTTTGGTATCACAAAAAAAAGAATTATGACAGTGAGCTTTTGATGAGAAAGACAGAGATGGGTCTCCCTTCCTTGTTTCAATTTATGATGATATTTATGGTTGTTTTTTCTTTAGGTGTTGCGCTTGCCGGTTCTCCCGCGCCTTTGGTGCATTGCTCTACATATTTTGGTTTCGGTTTGTCCTCCTTTACTCTTGCTTTATTATAAAATTCAATCTTAGGCTTTATGTCCAAGATTGGTCGATTGTTACTATGTTGTTTTATTTCCAATTTTTAATGCAGTTTTTCTTCTGTGAATTGGCACTATGATTCTGTTATATATATGGTTGGATGTTTGCAATGGTTGGATGTGTTTTTTTTTTTTATAGATTATTCATTTTTGTATGTACATGTGCTGGTGATAGTCTCATTTCCTATTTCTTTGTTACTGATTTTTTGCGTATGAGTTGGTGGAGTTGGGGATGGTTACATGGTCTCATCGGTTTGTCTCAATTATTGACTGAGATGGCTAAAGCAGGCGAGGATGATTCTTGCCCGTGGTTTGTTGTTTTTTATCTATTAAGTTTTGTAATTTATAGGCGGATAGCAATTGTTTATCACTGTTTTATAGATTGTTGTCATGTATATGTGCATCTGTTGGTGGTTGTCTTATTTTCTCTCTTTCCTTTGCGTCATTCTTTGTGTAGAGATTGCTAGATTTGGGGACAGTAATGTAGTCCCCTTGATTTCTGTGTGTGCTTAATTCAAATGGCCAAAATAAAAGGGAATAATCCTCGGCCGAGGTTCATTTCTCCAGAACAACTAAATACTGCAATTAATAGACAAAGAAGAATCAATGCTGAAAATCCATCTAAGCAGTCAAGAATTGATTATGAGAGTAAGATAAATATAGTTAACAATCCTGGTGCTTCTGGAGAAGCTCAATCTCTTCATCTAACAAACATCAGGGCTGTGAGTAACTGTGAAGCATTTGAAATGCCTTCTGAAGTTGTCCAGCTATCTCATGGTCTAGGTTGCTTGGGAACAATATTTGGTTTCTCTGCCAATGACGGTCAGAGACAAAAAATTAGAGTCGATGGTCTGTTAGGTTAGAAAACTTTAGGGAGAGGTGCTCATGGTGGTGAGGGTAGAACATGCCATTATTTTTTAACATCTAGGGTCACCGATGAGGGCGAGTTAGAAACTGGTAATTTTACTGTAAATGAGTCAGGGGTAATGGTTGAATCTTTGCGGTCTCAACTGAGTTAGTCTGAGAATCGATTTGTGCCTGATCCTTCTGCATGTTCAAGCCATAGTCAGTCTCTTAGTCCAGATTATTTTCATCCAGAGTTGTCGCACAGTGCTCCACATCTAGAAGATGATGGTAATCTCTTTCTTACCTATTTATGTCTTGAACATGGATATGTTTAGCTAATTGTTTTTTGATTCTGTCTAATTAGATCCCAACATAATAATGAGACATATATTGTTCTCTATATTAAGCTGCTTGGGATTTTTTTTTTATTCTCGACAAGATAACCAAACATTTAGCCAAGATGTATCTGCTGTTCAACCTCAACAGTCGAGAACAGATGAAGAGAGACATATAAGTGAGGCCTCTTGCACCCTGTTCTTCTCTCTTTTAATCTTATTTGGCTTGAAGTTTGCTCATTGATGGCTGCTCTTTGATTAACATTATGTTGTTGTGTTTGTGCAGGGAACGTCTTTAGCCCTCTTTACTTAGGATGACCGGATTACATATGTCGTCGTTGCTCTGCTCATATGTGGTATGATGAAAGGATAGATACCTTGAAATCCTGAATTTATGTTAGCTGATGACAACAAATTTAACTCATCTTATGTACTCCTGACTATTAAGCTTTTTGCTACTCACACTGATATTATAAACAAGTGAAATGTATATACTCCATTTTGCTACCTTGATGTATATGCAACTTTTGTTTTTTTGGTGAAAATATATGCAACTTGATAAACACAAAAATATCCACACCATCCCGCGGCATTGCGCGGGCAAGTCGCTAGTCCTAATACAAAAGTCATGCAGACTCGCCAATGTAAACTTGAACAAATAAATCTTTCAAGACTCAAAATCTTAAAATACAAACGATATGAAAGTTGCAAATATTTTCTATTAATTTGGAATCAAGCAACTTACATGTACGTAAATACAGTTAGTCAAGACATTTTATTTTGGTCGCCCAAAGAGTTTATATATAATAACAATATTAGAAAGCAAATGACTGTTTACATTTATTAAGAAAGTTGGTTAGAACAAAAAATTCTATAAGACTTTAAAAGAAGATTAAAAGAAAAAAAAAACCACAACTTTACTTAACTTGTGTTTCTCTTTCCACATTTAATAGGGGTAAAAATTAGTCAAAAATGTCTAGATTATCTAAATGATACAATAATTTGGGACAAAAAAAAGTCCCAAAAAGGGACAGATAATATGGGACAGATGGAGTAATATATATTGTGGGTTTTTTAGAGAGCATAATTAATATACCTTCTGAGTAAGTGATGGGTGTCGTTTACCACCAAAAATAAATTAACTAAACTATCCTATAGATAGGGTAAGTTCAGTCGATCCCACTAAGTGTTGTGTAAACTATTTTACTGATCTAATTAATCCTAAAACTAACAATTTTTGGGATTTGTGAATTAATTGAACAATAAACATAATTAAACAGGAAAATAATAAAATTAAGCAACAAAATAAATAAATACTATAATCTCAAGCAATGACTATTCATGTTGATCTGATCATTGAAGCAATTAGAACAATAAAATCATAAGATAAAATCTGAAATCATAAAATATCAAGATAAATAATCAGGTTAAGAACATAAATCTCACAAATCAACCTAAAAGTCTAAGCATGGAATTGGAGAGAAAAATTTATCTCAAGATGATAACCAGGAACAAGAAGAGTAGAAGAGAGATAGATTAAGATTGTGTAGAGCTGTCTAATTGTGTACAAAAACTCCCTTTATATAGGGGTAAAACCTAATCCTAAAATAACTAGAAAATAAATAATTAATTAATAAATAAGTTTGAAATCCTAAAAAGACTTGAAATACAGCTAATTTTAGACTTGCCATAGCCTATAAGTCGTGGGATTTAATTTAAGATCAAATCTAGAGAAAAACCCATTGAAAATAGGAAAATCTGCCAAAAATTGCAATCTGTCAAGAACCACCCGTTCGCGGCAAGGCTACCTCCCCGCTCACGGCATGCATCAGAGGGCTTATTTTCATCCAGAAGCTCCCCAAACACTGCATGGATGCCTTCCCGCACGCGGCAAGACTCAGAAACTTCATACTTTGCAGTCTTCTCCAAATTCTTCACAAAATCGCCTTGATTTGTCTTGTTTTATTATCAACATCTCCAAAAGTACCTATAAGACATAAACAAAGCAATTAAATATCAATTAAACAAGATAGGCACTAAAAATCAACAAGTTAAGTATAAATAATTAAGGTAAATAAATGTCTATCAAATTCCCCCACACTTAAGCCTTGCTAGTCCCTTAGCAAGCTAACTAAATAAAACGCTAAAACCTAAAACTAAAGCAAGTATTGATTGCACTTTCATAGGTGTACGACGACACTTAGCACGTGAAACAAGCCTTTAAACCTTTAATCGAAGAAAATAAAGGAGGAGTTATAGTCTCCTGAGGGTTTACTTAACTAAAACGACACCTACAAACATTTAGGATATAGAGATTAGAGAGATCTTTCTAGTGTTTTGAAAGAGATTTACACTCACAAAGGTAGCAAAAACAATATGTTCGAAGCCATTCAAGCAAGTCTCAATATCTTCCAAACAATTCAGAACAGTTTTCCAATCAATGTCTAAGCACTTTCAAATCTCAATCTAGAAGCAACAAGTAAATAAACATCTATCATTGCAGACCAATGAACATCAAGTGCATACTTAACCAAAACTTGTACTTCCATTCTATCAATGAGACAAAGTAATAACCACCAAAGATAAGAAATATGCTCATGGGTGAAAACAAGTCTTAAAGAATGAGTTTTGGGGCTACTATCCCATCAATGAGTTCTTTACTTTCGTATCACATCTTCCACTAGTACCTTTTAATTTGATTTGCATAATTGCTTGGCACTTTTGAACTTATTTGCACGCTTCTGTTTTTGGTGCTTTTTTTTTTTTTTTCTAGAGAGACAATACTTCCTCACTTCTATACCATGCCTCTTATCCTCTTTTTTTCTTCTTATTACTCCATTTTTCAGAGTGACCACTATGGTAAGATCAGAAGTATCTCTTTTCCTATATATATATATATATATATATATATATATATCTCAATATACATCCCCACACTTGCTCTTTTGAATCACTTTATCAAGAACCAACGGAATTTACGATTAAGAATAGGATTCAAAAATGAAGTTCAAATGGGTCTTTGTTTGCTTTCTTTTAACTCAGATAGAATGGGATACAAGTTCAGGGAATAAAATAACTTGAAAATCCATTTTTCACACTAAAAATCACTTATCTCTTGCTAAATTTTAAAAGACAAACTCAAAATAACTATTGAAAACATTGTAAAAGCTTTTCATTCATGCAAATACTAATCCAAAACAGTTCGAAAAATGATCTCCATGTCTTGACTCTTGGATTTAAAACTAATAGATTACCCCCCCCCCCCCAACAACACTTAGGTTACGCATTATCCTCAATGTGTGCTAAGAATGAATGCTCGAATCACAACAATGAATGAAAAACACATATGGATGCAATGCATACATATGGGTGGTTAAACATTCATGCGATGGTAACAACATAATCAAAAAATATGCAAAACAAACATTAAGTATTTTCATAAAACATTAGTCGACTAAAACAGCATCCTTAATCAATTAAAGTTCATTTATTCATTCAAATCATGCATTCCATACATTAATCAATAGATCAAACTTGCGTAAAAGAAAGTAATCTCTAGATCCTTTACACTAAATGATATGCAAAATAAAAGAGAAAATCAAAAACTAAGAAAATATAACTATATGCAATCCTAATTCAAACAAAACAAGTCATGTCATTAGCAATTTTAATGAAACAAGAAAGAGTGATAAAAAGGCTTATTGATTTGGCGAGCTATTATCATTTAAACAATGTGCAATTCTCATCAATCCATTGCATCTTTAACAAGTATGTATTGGTCTGGGTTTTATAAATCACGATGAACGAGGTTTCCTAGGAAATTTTGTATGAGATTGGAGGGTCTGGGGCTCCCCGCTCACGTCAAGGGGACCTCCCCGCTCGCGGGTAGCCTCAACAGGGTCTTCTCCACCCAGGACCACCCCTTGCAGACCCTCGCATGACAAGGGGGCCTTGCCGCGTGCGGCAAACCTTAGAGCTTGTCTTGGCTTCTTTTTCCACTCGTGCAACCTGTCCACCATGAATTTTGTTAGCAAATGCAATATACATGAAAAGTTAATAAAATAAAATAATAAGAAATAAAATATTAAGAGAAATTAAAAACAACAAAAATTGGGTTGCCTCCCATAAACGCCTTTTTTTAATGTCTTTGGCTAGATCTTTCCATTCTCTATTCTTCAAGGAGGATCTTTCCACCTCAAAACAAAAACCAAATATGAATAAAATTCAAAGATATGCAAATATAAGAATAAAACAAATGTAAAGAGACATGGAAAGAAGTCACCAATTTTTCTTAAAGGAACTCCATGAATGGCTATTAAAGCAAATGTCCTTGTTGTTGTTCTGGTGCGTTCATGCAAGGCTTCTTCGAATGAAAGAAATTGAATTTAGACTCCTCTGTCATTCTCAGCATCTTGGCAACTTTGCGAAACTTGCAGGCATCATCATTCTTAAAGAATGGCTCAATTGTCACCCATATGTCAATGTCCGGGTCCGCGGGGGGGGGGGGGGGGGGGGTCCAAACCCTATCGCTGAACGACTTAAGAACTAATGACTATGGGAGTCGCCACTAATCTTTTTTAACCTAGGTGTGATTAGCCACCTATCAGATTATTAAGTCTAATGTTAACATAAGCTTGGCGAAGGTAACACTAAACCTAATAAACGGTCTTCTAACCAGAGTTCTAAAGGTTCGGGAGTCAGGTACGCGTGGGGAAGGATTAGCACCCCCACAACGCCCGTCAGAAGACGGCACTGACTAGTCTAGACTTAGCTATGGGTTTATACTTTTTGGTCGTTTCTATCTTTTGAGTATTTTCATGCCATTTGACCCCTAAATTACTAACATACTCTTCTCTCCTTTTTATTAACTACCATTTTTTAACAATTATCCTCTTCTTACTGATTACCATTTTTTTACTTTTGCTACCTTTATCATTTTTACTCTTTTCTTACTCTTTACTAATTACTCTTTTCTTACTCTCTTTTATTGATCACCACTATTTACTCTTCTTTTTCTTATACTGACTACCATTTTACTCTTTGAATTACTGATCACCTTTTACTCTTTACTGATTACTATTCTACTCTTACTAATTACCACTTTGCTCTTACTGATTACCGTTTTACTCTTAATGAGTACCTTTTACTGATTACTATTTTACTCTTTACTTTTTACTGATTACTATTTTACTCTTACTGATTACCTTCTTGCTTTTTACTGATTACTATTTTACTCTTATTGATTACCTTCTTGCTTTTTACTGATTACTATTTTACTCTTTACTGATTACCATTTTGCTCTCATTGATTACCATTTTACCTTTTACTGGTTATCATTACTTTTTTATTGATTACCTTTTATTATTTCATTCTTTACTGATTATCTTTTTACTTTTTACTGATTACCCTTTACTCTTTACCATTCTTCCTTTACTGATTACTCTTTACTTTTTACCATTCTTCTTTTACTGATTACTCTTTACTTTTTATCATTTTACTCTTTACTAATTACTCCTTACTGATTATTTTTTACTCCTTACCATTTTTCCTTTACTGATTACTATTTTACTCTCTTGAATTTAATTACCATTTTACCATTTTTCTCTTTACTAATCACTAATTTTACTTTCTCCCTTAAGTATCAATTTACTGATTAATCCCTTTACTTTGACTCTTAATTACTGATTTACTGATCACTATTACCTTGACTCTTAATTATGAATTTACTGATTAATCTCTTTTACTTAATTACTGATTTACTGATTACTGTTACCTTGACTCTTAATTATCAATTTACTGATTAATCTCTTTTTACTGATTTACTGATTACTGATTACCTTGACTCTTAATTACCAATTTACTGATTAATCTCTTTTTACTGAATTACTGATTTCTACTTTTACTCTTAATTATCAATTTTACTGATCATTATTACTTTGATTCTCAATTATCAATTTTACTGGTTACTATTGTTTTGATTCTTAATTTTATTGGGGTACTGGACTTTTAGTGCATGGATGCATATGATGCATGTTTTTCCCGGTTAAATGCATTTTTACCAAATAATTATACGAGGAACAACATTTGGGGACCCGCCACTCATACTGGCTAAAACCCCCCCATCGAGATGCTCCAAGCCTAGGAAACCCAGATTGAGACTGACAAAAATTGTCAAAATCCCAATTGATCGTTCCATCATCGGGTCCAATTCATTATTTTCAAATGACAATGACAATATCAATGGAAACTTAAACATGAATGCACATGTACACTTTAACATTTTTTATTGAATTTTTATTAATCTATTGACAATTAAACTAAACTAAAATATGAAATTAAACTAGGTCTAAAATCTCATTTTTTACCAATTTATTAAGCTAAATTACTAAAACTTAATTAAAATTAGACTAAACCTTAAATTAAACTAATGTAAACTAGGCTAAGCCCAAATATAAAGTTCATGACTTAAATCCAAAGTGAGGCCCAAGTGCAACAAAAGGAAAAAGAAAACCCAAGGAACTATACCCCAAAGCCGGATTGGGCTCGCTGACCGGGTCAACTTCGGACCGGGTAGGATTTGGGGTCAGATCTTGACCTTGGGTTGGTATAAAAACCAATTCTTTCTTCTTCATTTTTCTTATCAAACTTCCCTTGAACCCTAGCCGCCCTTGCCTTCACCGCACCACCACCGGACCACCGCGTCAGAGGATTTTTTCACCGCCAATCACCACCAGATCTTGTCCAAAGCTTCCTCTCCGCTTCCTCTTGTCGAATCTAAGCTTATTTCCGCAAGACAAAGCCTGGATTACCCCGAGATAAGCCTAACCCGACGCAACTTCTACCCTCCGATCCCACAAAACTAGCCGTCCGATGAAGCTGAGTTTAAGGTATGCTGCTCACCTCCCTATGCTCTATCTAACCACCGTTCAGTTTCTGAATCTAAGCCTCCAAACTACAAAAAGCCCTTTCCGACCCTTAATCTTTAAAAACCTAGCTCTCAACGAAACCTATTCTCTAAATCACTCCCAGAGATCTCTTTTTTCTTGTTTTAAAACCCTCTGCTTCCTTTGGTTCGAACTCTACTGCCTCTTTTTTCTGCCTTTTTCTTTGAACCCTGAAAAGATCTTCCTTTTTTGGTTCTATTTTCTGTATTTTCGTATTTTTTGTGTTGCTATAAAAATGAAGAGCTAATAATCCCTAGAGATTTTTTGGTTCACCGCCTACTCCTAAAAACCTTCTCCCCCTCTAAAAAAAACCCTAGCACTCCCAAAACTTCTCCTCCCACACTCTGTGTTTTCCTCCTCTTTTTATTGTACTACCCGAGAGAAGGAGGAAGCTTCCTCATTTTTCGTCTCCCATTTCTAACCTTTTTGTCCTTTCTGAATTATGAGTTGATCGTGTATGTAAATCAGTGTGTGGGTCTAAATATACCCTTCATTTGTCTCCTAGTGCAGGTGAAAAATGGTGTTGCACGTGTGGAGAGGTGAGTTGGCTTGGTTAACGAAATTTCTTCTCCTTTCCTATTTCGTCCATATTTGATCTCTATGTCTTCTCACATGCCTGTCAAACAGGTTGCTGAGTTGGCCAAATGGTTTGAGTTTCCTACTGGATTAGCTAGTGGCAGCGACTTTGGTGAGCTTTCTTTCCTTTTTTCCTCTCTTACCAATGCTGCTTTGAATTTCTTGTTGTTGCTGTTTATTGGAAATTTTGTTTATACCCTGATAACCTGTAACTTGCTGAATTCATTCAATTGTGCGTGACTCTGATTGTTCATGATGCTGTGATTTGGTCATTAATGCTTCTTGATGCCCCTTGTTTTGAAAGGTGAACTTGAATGTGCTCTGATTTGCATCAATTTGATCATTCCAAACTGTCCTGAATCCTTGAGTAAATTTGGTACATAATGCCTGCAACTGTTCTGTTTTATGATGAAATGTTCTCTTGATATGGTGATTTAACTGTTTAATGCAAGACACTAAATGACCAATGCAATGCTATGAAAATATTGTGGAATGAAAGCTAACAATGTCAAAAGGCTAAAAAATGTAATGCACGCGACTCTGTTTTTTGTCATTTGGTGCATATTATGATATAAAATGCCATGTATTTGTTGCCCAAAACTAGCTGCAGAATGTGACTGTCTATGCTGCAAAAATATGCTTCTTATTTGACTGTGGGAAAGCATGGTGAATTGGTATGTGAATGTGTGTGATGAGTGCTCTAAAAATGCTTAACAGATGATTAAAATGCAGTGTTCATGTGATGATTTCTATATGCTCAGTAAGAACATGCTTGAGCTACTTGTAAAACTAAATGAGAAATGTTCGCTCATGTTTGGATAATGTTGCTGTATTGATGATCCTTAGTGTGCAATCACCACTGTTTTGTTTGACCTTTTTCTGAATTTGCCTTGCTGACTTTGATCATGCGGTTAGCTTCCTTTGGTTCCATTGCACTCACCCCCTAATTAGTACTCTTTGAATGTACTAAATTCCCTTGTGTTTATGTTGTAATGTGGAATTTCACTGCTCTTTTGGTTCCTTGTGACTTGATCTTGTTTAAAATTTTATTGGTTT
>AWWV01008907.1:0-41685 GCA_001974805.1 Corchorus capsularis
TTTTTTTTAGNATTAATTAGTTTATGATTAGTTTTAATTAGTTAATTAAAATTACTTAGTTTATTAGTTTATGTTTAATTAGTATATAATTAGTTTATTATTAATTAGTATTTAATTAGTTTATGATTAAAATGAAGGAAAATGAATTTGAAGATTTGTTAAAAATGAAGTTTGAAGAAGTTGTTAGAAATGAAGTTTAGGGTTTGAAGGGTTGAGAGTTTGAAGAAGTTGTTAGAAAGTTCAAAATATGAACAAAGGGCAAAAGTGTAAAAAGAGGGGCAGTAAATAGCAATCCAGAAAAGAATAAGGGTAAAAATAGAAGAAAAAGGTAAAAATACATAAAATTTTGTGTCCTAACTAATTTTCTTAATATTGGTGATATAGTTAAAAGGGACTTATATTATGAGACAAGGGGAGTAATGATTATTCAATCTACAGACAAGCTTTATGAATTAAAAGAACAAATATCATTTCAAATATCATTTACGTTAATTTTTAATATACTCCCGCTCTATCTATCTATCTATCTCTCTCTCTCGAACTAATATGCCCTGTTCAGACTTTAGTTTTACTAGTTTTTTGGCCCGCACTTCGCTGCGGGGTCGAAAATTTTATGAAGGGATCTTTGTGAATCTTTAAATCGAACATCTGGATAAAAAATAATATGAAATTAAATAGATTATCAATCAAAATCACAAAATTTCAAAAGTATTTTTTAGAATTGAAATATGAAAATTATCTTTTTAGTCTTTCATGAAAGTTGTAGATCACAAAATTACATTTTAACAGACACCTGAATTACCTTAAATGGAAAAATATAACAAAGAAAATAAAAAAAAATAAGCGTTAAATCAAATAAGATAGAATTTGTAAATGACTAAGTAGCATAAAATAGAAAAGTATGAGGGTCATTTGATAACTAATTCAAATAAGAAAATATTTCGTAATGGATATCTTGAAACATAAAAATTCGCTTTTGAACCCTTCATGAAACTCGTAGATCAAATTAACTTTCGGGTTCTTCATGAAAGTCGTAGATCATACAATAACCTTTTAACCGACACTTAAATAACTTTAATCGGACATGTGGATCGAAAATTATATGGTATTAAATAGACCAACAATCAAAACGACAAAATTTAAAAAGCCTTTTTTTGAATTAAAACATAAAAATTTGCTTTTGAGTCCTTCATGAAAGTTGTAGATCATGAAATTACCTTTCAATAGACACATGAATCAATTTAATTGGACAAATAAAACAAAGAATAAAAAAATAAATCTTAAACATTAGATTAAGATAGAATTTGTAAAGGACTAAGTAGTATAAAGTAGAAAAATATGAGGGTCATTTGATAAATAATACAAATAAGAAAATGTTTGTTAATAGAGATCTTGAAGCATAAAAATTCTCTTTTGAACCCTTCATGAAACTCGTAGATCAAATTTAGCTTTCGGGTCTTTCATGAAAGTTGTAAATTATGCAATAACCTTTTACCTAACACTTCAATAACTTCAATCGGACATGTGAACAAAAAATTATACGATATTAAATTGGCCGGCAATCAAATCCACAAAATTTTGGAAGCATTTTTTAGAATCAAAACATTAAAATTGGCTTTTGAGTTCTTCATGAAAATTGTAGATAATGAAATTACCTTTTAGTACAATTGAATCACCTGAATCGGACAAATAGAAAAAAAAAATACAAAAATAAAAGCCAACGCGTTAAATTGTCCAACCTATAATTGTAAAGGACTAAATAGCATAAAGTATAAAAGTATGAGGATCATTAGATAAATAATCCAACAAAAAAATATTAGTTTATAGATAGTGGGACCCACAAATAGTAACTTTTTCACAAAGTTCCCAAAATACCCTAAATCATCAATCCAAATAACGAAGAAACCGAACATGAAAGTACCAAAATACCCTTCCTCATTTGTTTTTCAAATCATGAGAAGTTAAGGTTGGATTGGTTTTTAGGTAATTTCACTTTCTATTATTATTGTTTCTTATAATATAATTCAGACTTAAATGCTCTCATAACTCTTACAGCGCGTTTGGTTGGGGGGAAAGAATTGAAAATTCCGCCGAATTTAATACTCAAACGTTTGGTTCAATGTATCAGTAATTGTAATTACGAGACAATTACGGGACCACTTATAATTGCAATTCAGAGCAAAAAGCCAAGATTTGCAATTCGGTGGTTCACCGAATAGATTTTTTACATTTTTGACTTATTTAACCCTTTTATCTTTTTAGTTTTTACTATCAAAAACTACTTTTTCTTTTTCTCTTTCTATCTTAAAGATCAAAACATTTCAAAAACCAAGAACATGAAGAACACAATAAACAACATTCTTCAACCACCATGTAAACCACCGTCACTTCCACCGTCATCGGCGCCGGAAAACCAAACAGTTCCCAAAAAAACTCCATAATCCACTTTCTTACTCCCCTGAACACGGATCTCAACTTAATTTTTCCAAAAACCCTTCAAATCTCGTTAGATGAATACCTAAAACTCCCGAAAAACTATTTTTAGCAACAAAAAAGAGACTTAAAACAGCCACCAATCTCACCTAAGTTAGCTAATAAACCAAAAATAAAAAGAAATCCAAAACATCATGGCTCTTAAAGGAGTATCCAGCGACCTTAAAAGAGTGGTGGAGATGAAAAATAAGTGGGAGATATGTGAAAATGGTTGATTATTTTGAGATGAACAACAAACCCAAACAAAAGGAGGGAGGCTAAGACAAGTTGAAGAATTGTTTGCCTTCAATGATTTTGGCGTTAGAACAAAATAAATGGAGGAGTGGTGTCGGTGATGAGAGGGAGGGAGGGGCATCAAGCATGCAATCTGGGGAGGATGAGAGCATATAACTTTAATTTATTATTATATTATATTAAGTTTGGGTAAAAAGGTATATTTAGACTTATTTATTACCTTTCATATTCAATTCTAAACGTGAACCAAACTCATGAATTAGCTATTCAATTCCTATATTTTTCCACTGAATTGACAATGCAATTACTGCCTTTTTCATTCCATTGAACCAAACATGCTGTTATAATCTCAGCTTCACCTCATGGTCTTATGATTTAAAGGTTTAGGAAATGGTTTAATAGATAAAGTGGCATTCGAATCACCAAAAAAACAAAATTTATTCCTAAATTTTCATTTGAGACAATAAATCTCCTGATTTTCAATTTTAAGACAATTTAACTTCTCATGGGATGGACATTAGTCATGCATGTGAAATAAATGACTTCATTTTTTTTTGACGAAAAATAAATGACTAATTCAAATTGATGAACAAAAGAGACAAATAAATGACTAATTCAAATTGATGAACAAAAGAGACGGTCATCAAACTTTGACAAAAAAAAATGATAAAATGGCTCCTTAAGGGCTAAACTGTTTTAAAATTGGGAATGAGAGAACATAACTGTCGCAATTTAAAAGGCTGTAATCTCAATTTAGGGCCCGTACTTTCATAAAAATCTCAAATAAGGGCCCCAAAACACAATTTCAACAAATTAGAAGACATACTAAGTAAATTTTTACAAATTAGGTTCTCCTCAGATGAAAACCAACGCTTGTCATGCCTACACATCAATTTTGATAGAAAAATGGTGTTATTAAATTAATTAAAAATCAAAACATATTAATCCAAATAAATTCAATAAACGTCGTATGATACAAAATTTTTCCGTGCTTTTTGATTTATATACATCTCACACACTAGTATCAGCTAACATCTTGCCCAATATGTCATAGTTTACTAAATATGTACTTTAATTTGTTGAAATTGTGTTTTGAGGCCCTTATTTGAGATTTTTATGAAAATTGAAACCTTTATTTGAGCCTTTAGTCAATTAAAAATTTTGGGATCATTTTATCCCTTTAATGATAGTTAAGCTATTTTGTCCATTAATTATTTAAGTAACTAATTAGAGGTTTAGTCGTGAGAATTTGAATCATAACCTCTCGCCTCCGGAGTTGAGTGACATAAATTACCGTGAGTCCTATCCTCTCCCTCTCTGCCATATATATACTAAACAAAAAACTCTTACTATTTGAACTATAATGTATGACAATATGAGTAAAGATTATTCTCTGTTTTTTTTTTTACAGTCCTATAAGTAAAGATTTTAAAGCTTAATTATAGTACTATTTCCATAAAGCCTACGATAGTGTCTCTTGGCATTTTTTAAGAGAAGTTTTGACTTTTTTCCAGTCCCAGTGAGTCTCATAGAGCTTATTATGTTTTGTGTGACAAACATGGATATTGCGGTCATTTGGAATGGAGAAAGTCTTCCTGCTTTTAGGCCTGAGAGAGGTCTCAGGCAGCGGGATCCGCTTTCACCATACTTGTTTATTATGGTTATGGAAAGGTTGTGCATATGATACTTGAAAATGTAGAGATGAAGTTATGGAAGCCAATTAAGGTCTCGCAAGCTAGGCTTGCAGTCTCACATCTTTTCATTGCAGATGATTTAATATTATTCAATGTAGCGGAGGAGAATCAAATTGGTGTGGTTCGTGAAGTGTTTTATCTTATTTTTCAAAAGCATCTGATCTTCAGGTGAATTTAGAAAAATCAAAGTTGTGGGTCTCCCCAGATGTCCCAATTGTCAAAGCAAGGTGTTTGAGCAGACTTTGTGAAATTCCATTGGCTTCGAAATTAGGTTCGTACTTCGGTGTGCCAATTATCCATGGCCGAGTTACTAAGAATACTTATAAGCGTGTAATTAATAGAGTGCTGAGTAAACTGGCCAGTTGGAAAGGGAAGGTGTTGAGTTATGCCGGTAGGAAGACTTTGATTCAGTCCACTTTGAGCTCAATTCCAGTTTATACTATGCAATCTGCTTTGTTACTTGTGGTGGTGTGTGATAGACTTGATCAAGTTAATCGGAATATTTTATGGAAAGGGGAAGCTGATAAATCTCATGGGCATTTGGTTGCTTGGGATCGTATTTGTCGACCCAAAGGTAATGGTGGCTTAGGTTTGAAGAAAACACGAAACGCGAATGTGGCTATGTTGGCCAAGACAGGTTGGAAACTTCAAACTCGTGTGCAAAATTTGTGCACCGAGGTCTTTCAGGAGAAATATTTGAAGGG
Organism: Corchorus capsularis; assembly: GCA_001974805.1. Taxonomy (NCBI): domain Eukaryota; kingdom Viridiplantae; phylum Streptophyta; class Magnoliopsida; order Malvales; family Malvaceae; genus Corchorus; species Corchorus capsularis. The sequence continues at coordinate 5,126 of AWWV01008907.1, forward strand.
TAATCATTTTGATGATTCTTTAACTTCTGGAATATGTTCCTCGACTTGGCATGGGCTTTTGCAAACTCAAGATTGTATTAGGCGTGGTACAAGGTGGAGACTAGGTGATGGCTTCGGTACCAAATTTTGGACCAATTGGTGGGTGGGACAAAAACCTTTGCTTGAGTTTGTACAAGGTGATGATTCCATGATTGATAGGAATGTGTCAATGTCTTCGTTTATTGACCAGCAAGGGCAGTGGAGGTTGGATTTGGTTGCTACACTTATTCCGCCTTCAATAATTGATGAGAATGGAGCCACTCCATTGTTTGCATCGGTTACGGAAGGCAATAAATGTGTTTGGGGTTGGGATACTCATGGTCAATTTACTACTAAGAGCACTTATAGTGCTTTGATGCATTATGGTGATAATGAGGATTGGAGGGGAAGGTGCTTATGGATTTGGAAGCTTCCCGTCCCAGAAAGAGCCCGATTTTTTTATTGGTTATTATTCTTGAACAGCTTAGGAATTACACGCGAGAAGTGTTGCATAGGATAGGAATTATTTCCAATCCTCGGTGTCAGCTTTGTTCAGGTGAAGTGGAATTGGTGGATCATATATTTCGAGTATGCCCATTTGCTAAAGGCATTTGGGAGTGTGTTGGTAGATGGTTTGGGGTAGTAATTGATGACTCTATTCTGTTTGCAACTTAGTTGTACTTTAATGGTATGAATTCTTCTCAGTTTCTTAATGGCTTTTAATGGAATTCTTTCTTCCCTCTTCTGCTTTGGAGTATGTGGAAAGCTAGAAATGAGCTGGTATTTAATGGGTAGTTTCCGATAGCAGAGCAAATTCTAGCTTACGCAGAAAGCTCACGGTGGAAGCTGGTCAGGTATTCTTCAATCGTAAGGAGTTACGTGGTTCTTCGAGCCAGCTAGTAAAATGGCAACCTCCACCTGTAGGTTGCTTCTTATTGAATTAGGATGGTTCTCGACGGCATTCTGACAGTCATGCTGCTGCTGGAGGACTTATAAGGGATGCCTCGAGCAATTAGGTAACTGGTTTTATGATTAATATTGGCATCACCAGTAGCCTAGAAGCGGAGTTAAGGGGGGTACGCTAAGGTTTGTTGATTGCAAAGGAAAGGGGTTATGCTCCTCTTATCGTAGAAATGGATGCGGCTGTGGTGGTACACTTTCTTAAAAATTCAATGGGAAATTCACATCCTTGTTATACATTAGTGCAAGATTGTTTTGAGCTCATTCAGGGCGACCGGATTGTGGAATTAAGACATATTTTCCGTGAGGGAAATCAGTGTGCAGATTGTTTGGCATTGTTAGCACATGATAGTGATCATGGTGTTTTGTTCTATGAGGAACCTCCACACAGTTTCTACAATTATTACATGAAGACCAGGTCGGAATTGGCACTCCGAGACCGTAGCTGCTGCCTTTTATTTTTCTTTAGTTCATATATAACAAAAAAATTTAATTTTAAAATGGCAAAGGATCATAAGCTTTGCCAATTTATTTGTTACCCATGCTCCATTATAGATGTTTAATTCGCCTTATTCAAGAAACTAATTAGTTTGAGACATTAAAACCTTAGCTGCCTCCCCTCTCTTTCTACAGTCATTTCTCTCATTTTTTTCTTGTGTTTTTGTTTACCCGCTCCTCCTTACTTGAAACATCAAAGGCAGAGGAGGAGGAGTTTTCTTTTTAGTTTTAATAAAATACTGAAGTCTGTAAATCTGTAGCTTAGTTTTGAGTCAATTTTGTCAGTTTGTTTTATCAAGTCATTTGCTTTGTAGTATGAATCTTACATAGTTTTAAAAGTTTTCGATCTTGTTTATCAAGATAGGTGGTAAAATTGAGCTGCTTTTCTTTTTCATGTCAAGGAAAAGATTTTTTCTTCGAATTAGTCATCATTTTTCTATCTATAGTAAAATCGTTTTATTTGGAGAAACAAGCAGAAGTGAGGAAGTGATGGACGTACTACAAGGTAATCAATAAGGTTCGAGACAGATAATCTGGATTCTCCAATAAGATTAACTGGCGCAAGAAAGTATTACACAATTTTACTATGGTATTTACAAGCGAAATGAGACATTCTCAAAAATTTTGGTAATATCAATAGTTTAATTTCTTTTCTTAAAAAAAATTCTAGGTTTGAAACCAATCTAAGTATATATATTTAAAAAAGAGTAAATATCATTAACGGTCTCTAATATTTGACTTAAATTTTATTTTAGTTCTTATAGTTTAAAAATTCTATATCCATCTCTATAGTTTGACAATTAATCAAAGCATTTTGGTCTCTATAGTTCAGGAAAGTAGTTCTATATTTGGCCACTATAATTTGAAATTGATCCATTTTAGTCCTTAATTCAACTAATTTTTTCAATTATTTATAACTTTTTCTAATAAAATATATATTTAAGTATAAATAAATTTCAAGTAACAATTACCATCTTCACTGTAAAATATTAGAGCTGAGCAATTGGTGGGTTCGGGCTCTTGGTTGGCTCGGGTTTGGCCCAGGTTTGGATTCAGGTCAAAGTTCTATTTCGATTTGATATTCAAAATCCGATCTGGATCTGGCTTATCCCGGTTCAAGTGCAATCTCTCTTTAAAGATTTTTTAAGAAAAAATGATTTTCTTTATCTTTTATATTGTTAAGTACATATTTTCTTATATTTCATATGTCAATTTGATTTGATTAAGTGCCTATTTTTATGTACTTGATGCTTAATTTGTCCATATTTATGTTTTAGATACATCTTGGAGTGCTTCAAGGCAAAAAGAGCTAAATTGGAGTTGTTTAGAGTAAGCTAGCAAAATTTTTGTTTCAACCTTCAAAAGGTCAAACTCGACCTGAATAGAATTAGTTATACTCGAGCCTAGGGAAAGACTCCAATACCCTTATACTTAATTTTATTACTCTTAGCCAATTATGTAATTTATTATTTATTATATATACTATATGTTATTTGAAACACCCAGGGGTATTACTAAAAGCTCCTTTTGAGGATCGATGAGGAGACTCGATTTGAACTTTTTTTTTGTCCTTTTATGTCTTTTCTCACTTGGTTAATTACTAAAAAGGCCCTCAATTAGTTTCTCACCATTCCCTTTTCCTTCAACCCTTTTTTGTAATTGCAAGAGTTTTAACCAGTTGAATGTGAAAGCATTTATTGACCATAAATTCATGTAATATTTATTTACTAAGAAAGCCCTTAATTAGTTTCTCACCCATTCCTTTTTCCTTCATTCTTATGAATTTATTATTTGATCCCATGTTTGGGTTAATAAGGGATTAGATTATTAAACATTTTAGTCTTTTTCCACCTACCAAATTACTTTAAGGCCCTAAACTTTGGTTAATGATGAGATGAATAACTCTACTTTTTGGTCTTTTGCTAAAAGTAAATGTGAATGCAATTAATTTTGGTTTTAAAAGTAAATTTATCCACAATATTGATTTTTTTTAAAAATGCATTATTATATATTTCATGTTCAAATAGAATGATTATAGTCTTATTATTTTTTTTTAAAAAAAGAATGATTATAGTCTTATATAAATTCATGAAATGATGGTTTTTTCTCCATGCTTATATTGCAATATATCATTCTATGTTTATTCGATAAATTAAGTGATAACAACTCTAAAAAAGGGGAAATTGTATGACAACAACTACAAAAACTTTTATTTTCTACAACAGCATGTTTTAAGACACTATTATTTTACTTTGCCAGATTAGTTCTTCAATTATAAGATCTGCTCCAAATATCGAATTTGCTAACCACCTACCCACATATATTATAAGAACCGAGAGAGAAAAAAAAACTTTATAACTAAAATGATTTGCTGGCCACACATCAAGAATGCTCGACGCGCCAGCGCGAGCCGATAACCACCTACTCACATATATGATAAGAACCAAGAGAAAAAAAACTTTAAAACTAAAATGATTTGCAAGCCACAAATCAAGAATGCTCGACGCGCCAGCGTGAGCCGATCAACTTGTTTTAATTAGGTTAAACTCTTATTTAAAGAGCTAGCCACCAACATTATTGATTATTCTAATTTAAGTTCTTAGTTTTAGTTTAGGTGTTAGTTTATTTTCTCCAAACTCAAGAATGGAGTTTTTCTCCATTCTTGTTTCCTTTCTAATCTTTCTTTTCTAAGTTAATTCAATTTCGAGACTTTCAATCTCTTCGATATTTGATTTTTGAGGCTCTGCGCTTATTCATCTATCTTGTAAGTATTTCAATTTTCTCTGAATTATTTGAATGATTTCATACTTGATTATGTAGAATGGACATCTATTGTAATTAGGTATGTTTTCTATTGTTAGGTGAGATTCCTATATGCAATCGTAGGTTATCAAATCCCAAGTAACAACTTAGAGTAGCCCTCTAAGAGAATTTTGGGAATAGGTTGAATGTTGCCTTTATTAGTGAACATTGTCTATTGTTGGCTAAGATTTTTTTAGCTCTTAAAGCAACGGGTTACTTGAATCTAGTAGACGTTTGGAACTAGATTAGTACACCTGTTAGGATTTAGTTTAGGGCGTGAGTCAGGACTAATGAAGACTAAGGAAAGATAGGGATTAATGGTCGATGATGTTAATCTACACCATCTATTTACCAAGTTAGATATCAATTGATGTTAAGGATCAAATCCTTTTATCCCAAGAGTGCGATTGTCTTGAAATTGGAATATTTATTTAATTGTTTCTTTAAATTCACTTGTATTTTATTTTGTTATTTATTTAGTTTAGTTAATTTCTCTCTAAACCCCCCATTTTAGTTTAATACAACTTTAGGAAAGATAATCAAAACGATAGTTCTCTGTGGGATCGACTCGTACTTACCCTGTCTATAGGTTTTGTATGATTTTTATCTTTGGTGGAATACGACACTCATCATATATTATAAGTTTATTGATAATATAATAATAATAATATAATATAACATAATTATCAACATATATATATATATATATAAAGATCGAATATTCATTAAAAATCACTAACGAAATTATTAATAACGAAAGAACACTTTCATCCTCGGAGACAATAAGAGAGTTCCGAAAACTCGACAAGTTGTTTAAAAATGAAAATCCTTCTTCATAAAAGACTACGGTCGCATTCACCGACCATTATTAATTGGTGCGCACGGTGCAACATTTAAATTAACTAAATTAAATATAAAATACATATAATTTAACAATAATTTCATTTAATCAATACTAATTAATACTAAATTATTTCAAATTAAAAAAAATTAAGCATTAAATTAAACAAATCATTAAAATGAAAGTCTTAAATTAAACAAATTAAAAGCTGATAGACCCTTAATTGAACCACTTAAGATCTTTGGAGACTGAATCATTGAATTGTGAATTATTATTGAATTTTATTATATTCATATATATAATAGTTTTATTTACTATTAAAAGGAAATATGATTTTTCTAAACAATAAAATCTTATATTTTTAAATTATTATTGAATTCAAATTATTTCGGGTTCGAATACAAGCTCGGACTGCCTCAGGTTCGGGTAATTTCGGGTTTGAGTTTGGGCAAGTTCGGGACGTTGACTTTTTTAGTCAACTCAGATTTGGTCAGGTTCGAACTCGGACGGATTCAGACAGGTTTCGAGTTTCAGGTTCATTTTGCTAGCTCTATAATATATATATTAGTGATAGTGATACTGTTTACTCTTCGAGGGAAAAAATGGTCTTAAGACCTAAAAAATTAACTCATATCCATTTTCTTCGAGAAATTATTACATGGACCAGTTTCACTACGTCATCCATGGTTCCGACCAATAAGATTCTGACAAGTCAGATTATTTTCCTACAATTTCTAAAATCCTAACAAATTAATGTCCTAAATTTAGGGATTACGTTCTGGTGGAACTTGAGGCTAAACCTAAACCTGGCGCTAAATTTGTGCATAAACTTTAGAAAAAAATTCTAACTTGTCAAAATTTTATTGGTCGGTATCATAGATGACATGTGGATCCGATCCATCTAACAATTTCTCCTATTATTGTGTCACAGGCTTACGTGTATATCACCTCATCTCATCCAAGTAACTAACTTACAAAAGCAAACCTGCCCTTCATATATTTTAGTTACAATATATATATACTAGTAATATGTTTCTTTAATTTATACTACTATAAGATTGGATCAAGTTTACGGCCGGGAACTATGACATCTCTTCTTCCTTTTCTTTTGTTTTTTTATAATGATCGTTGAAGTTCAAACTTTTTACAAATGACCTCTTAGGGTGGTTTTTTTTTTTTTCTTTACACTTGAAATCTGGGCTAAAAAAGTAAGAGAAAGCACGAACCGATTACGTTGAGTATGAATTCAACATTTTCGAGTTTGGGGCATTAATTTGTGCTTATTTTGTGGGACATACAGTAATAAGCAAGTGTTTAAGACTAAAACTTTAATATAATCAACGGCCATCGCCAATTTGGTTTGGGGCCAAAAAGATTCCTTTGGTCGTACTCTTTGAACAAGTATAATTGTTGCACAAAGTCAATCGTTTTAATCAAATTTTTGTGAAACCCAGCCGAGATAACCGGATTCTCAAACAAATAATTTTCCACCGTAATCAATGCTATCTTCTGAATATAGCACCTTGATCAACGGAGCGGCTGCACCAACTACTTCCCCCATTTTTTTTTCTCCTTGTTATTGTAACATGGACCTCTTCATTGCCAAATATACAAATAGATTAAGGCTAAGATCAAGTGATTAACGTTGAAGGAACACCATTATATTTAAGTACTAACTGATGAGATAAGATCACCATACAGGCCAAAACCATCTATTATCTATTTCTTTTATTGCTTCAAAATTGACTGCAAATTATACCTATTATTTTCTCGAACAGATGGGGGATTTCAACAAAATTGAAAGCTTTAGCTGTGTAATGATACTTGGCTTGGTTGATATTGGAGTTTGGTCGGGGGAAGTTTCATTCTCACTTGCAAAAAGATTGTCACTTCAAGTGGCAGTGACAAATTGCTGGCAATCTTCATTTTTCTTTGTTAATGGGAATAAGTCGTTCTTGTTAGGATTTTGACTCAATTCCTAATTAGATTTAGATTAGGATTTTTCTGGAGATTTATGATTGGTGGACAAGAATCCTAATAAAAAAGAGATTCTTGGAGTCTAAGTTTGTATTAGTATAAATAAGCAGTTTATGTTTAGATTTTGGGTGTGTGAGATTATGAGAGAGAGAAAAACCTGAGTTAACTTTATGTTGTTGTGAGAGAATCACCCATGTTGGGTTGATTAGATTGAGAGTTTGTTAGAGAGATTATTATGATTGTTGATTGTAATTGATTGATTTGATAGTGGAGATTTGTAGCATAGGTCCACAAGAAAATTTGCTTTGTTGTTTCCACTTTAATTATTTGTTTGATTAATTCCTGCATATTCGAAGTTACAACAAGTGATATCAAAAGCTTGGTTGATTAGAGATGGCAGACACCAGCAGCGAATCAGCTTTGGTGACATTGAGCCGTTCAATGGAACGAACAATTTTCAGATGTGGCAGAGTACGGTAACAGATGTATTGGTACAACAAGGATTGAGAGATGCGTTTGAAGCTGATAAGCCTGCAGCGATGAATGAGAACAGGTGGAGAGATATTCAATGAAAATTATTAAGTACAATTCGTTTGAATCTTGCTACTGAAATTAAGTATGATGTGTTAGATGTGAAAAACCCAAAGGAGTTGATGGATAAGTTAGAGTCGATTTATATGTCAAAATCGATTACTAACATGTTGTGTTTGAAGAGAGAATTATTTGGGTTGAAGATGAAGGTGGGAACAAGTTTAAGGGCACACCTAAACGAGTTCAATAGATTGATTACTCAGCTAACAAGTGTGGGTGAAGTAATGAAAGAGGCTGAAGAAGTTTTATTGATTAATTCTCTTACCGATAAGTATGATCCTGTGACTAGAGCTTTGATGGTTGGTAGAAAACCTTGAGCTTGCAAGATGTGACTTCTGCAATTTTTGAGTATGATAAATTGAAAGAAACTTAAAAGAAAGATGAAGAGAATGGTGCTCTCATGGTGGAGTGTGGAAGATCTAACAAAAGAGATTATAAGAATGATGCAAGATCAAAGGGTAGATTCAATGAAAGAGGAAGATCAAGTTCGAGGCCAAGGGTAGATATGAGTAGCAAGGAGTGCTATTATTATCATAAGATGGGCACATAAAAGCCTATTGCAAGAAGTTAATGGAAGATTTGGGGGATTTCATGAAATCTAAAGAGAAGAATAAAGGTGGTGTTAATGTTGCTGCTGCTGATAGTGAGGAATATTCTGATGAAGATGTTGTTTTGATGGTGCAAGAAGAAAAGAAAGATACTAGAAATATGTGGGTGTTTGATTCTGCTTGTTCTGAACATATTTGCACAAAAAAAAGAATGATTTTCAAAGCTTGAGAAGTGTAATAAGATTGTTTATATGGCTAATAATGGTGAAAAAAGAATTGAAGGCATTGGGAGTGTGAAACTTCGTTTCCATGACAGAAGTTTCAAGCTTGGTAATGTGAGGAATGTTCCAAACTTTACAAGGAATTTGATTTCGCCTGGAAAGTTGGTTAGCTTGGGTTATGGATATTCTTGTTGAGGTGGAGGCTTGAAGATCACCAAAGGTTCGATGATTGTGATGAAAGGAGTGAAGAACTCAAAGAATTTGTATGAGTTGATTGGAAGCACAATTAGAGGAGATGGATCAGTATCTTCACATCAAATTGAGAAGAAGGATGTGGACTTGCCAACAAAGAAGAAAGTTACTTTTGTGGATTTGGTCAAAGGGTGGAGCAATTAAGCTTTGATGAAGGAATTTGAGTAAAGGTGGAGATTGTTAGGATTTTGACCCAATTCCTAATTAGATTTGGATTAGGATTTTTCTAGAGATTTATGATTGGTGGACAAGAATCCTAATAGGAAAGAGATTCTTGGAGTCTAAGTTTGTGTTAGTATAAATAAGCAGTTTATGTTTAGATTTTGGGTGTGAGAGATTGTGAGAGATTGTGTGAGATTGTGAGAGAAAAAAAGCTGAGATAACTTTATGTTGTTGCGAGAGAATCACCCATGTTGGATTGATTAGATTGAGAGTTTGCAAGAGAGATTGTTATGATTGTTGATTGTAATTGATTGATTTGATAGTGGAAATTTGTGGCATAGGTCTACAAGAAAATTTGCTTTGTTTTTTTCCGCTTTAATTATTTGTTTGATTAATTCCTGGATATCCGAAGTTGCAACAATTCCCACATTTGGTTGGGGGAAGTTTCATTCCCACTTGAACATCCATTACTCTTTTTGCCCATCAGCTATGTATTAAAAAGTAAGGAAAATTAGCTAAGTAAAGAAAATTTTGCTAAGTATTGACAATTTTCAAGAATGGTGATGTATAGTTCATTTAGAATTACTTGTCTTTGATTAAAATAGAAATGTGCAGATTTTCTAAAAATAGCTTATTACTTGAGACTTGTGAGAGTTCTTACCTTACATAAGGTCAAGAATTAATTAGATGAAAATTTGTATAATTAACGAAGACATATCGATCATCTCAATTAATTAAATGATTAAGCTAGCTGTAATATTACTACGTAATATATCCTTGATCCACGATGACCTGATCCATTCCAATAAATTACTCCTTCAGTCCCATATTATCTGTCCATTTTGGGTCAAAGTTTCCTAATTTTGACCTTTAATTATGAAAAAATCATACAAAAATAAATTTTAAAAAATTATGTTTTGATTAAGTTAAGTCTTAAACTTTTCAAAACATATTTTTTAAAAATTTGATTGTATATATATTTTTTGTAATTAAAGATCAAAGGTAGAATCAGTTTGACCCAAAGTGGACAGATAATCAGTTTGATCCAAAGAAAGTATAAAGTGATAGGGTAGCTATATATAACAATCTTGTGCTTTATATAAACTAGAATTTCCCGGCCGCGCTTCACGTGCGACTGTTTTATTTTATAAATTTTTTTAAGAAAATTCAGTTAAGAAATGAAATTTTGTTGTGAAATGATAACAAAACAAAGCAATGGAGTAAAATTGAAGTATGGAAAAGACAAGAGAATAAAGAAACAATAGAATATGGAGAAGAAGAAAATATGAAGAATGAGAGAAATTATTCCCATTCATCTTATTCCATAACAAAGTAAGTGGCCTATTTATAGGCACATAGATACATCACCATAAATATAAGGGAATGGACTTAGCACATAGGTATATGTGTATGAATAAACCAAATCATCAATCTTATCAATGCTTTAATTAGATTCATGGTCATACACAACATACATGTACATTCATAACAAATTTATAATTATTTGATAATTTATTTTATATAGGAAAGGGGATGAATGTCTTTTAATTTTTCCAAACTAAATGAATACAAATATAATAAACAAAATATTAGAAAATTAACTATTGACACTTGTCAAAGAAAGCAAATGTCAAGTGTCACTCAATGAGGGTCTTGTACATAAAATTAATAGTAGGTTTAATAATTTTCAAAATTTTACTGCAAAAAAAAAATTTCAAAATTCACTAAAGACCCACGTGTTATAAAATAATAAAAGAAGAAAATAAATTTTGAAGAAACAGAGAAATATTGCCAATGGAATAGCCGAAAGCCCAAAACAAAAGCTAATTAATTAAAATAATTAGAATAAAAGCTAAACAGAATTGAATTTCAATTGGAAAGAGAACCAAAATTTGGTTAATTAATGACGTGTTTCGAGCAAAAAAAATATAGTTAGAGTGTAATAATAACAAAAGAAAAAATGGTAAGAAAGAAGAAAAAATTGACATTACAATAATTGACTTAGTATATATGTATCTTCGAAAATAAATTAATATATTTTCTAAAAAAAATAAATTAATATACATATAGATGTAAGTGAATTAAAAGGAGGGTTATAGGTGTCCAAAGGGGTTGATAAGTGAGGGCAAAGAGGGAAGTTCAACGGAAAAAGTGTATTACTTGAATTGGGAATGTCAGATAACCTGGGTAAGAGGTGGGAATGACATTGACACTTAGGGGTCGTTTTGTTCGCGGTCATCGTCGGATATACCTGGGTATCTTTGGATATGACCACGTGATGACCTCATTTGGTTACTGTTGATGTTCTGTTTAAGTGGTCATCGAGGATGCCTAGACGCGCTAACATTACCGCAGTGAACAACACGTGTGGCAATGTTGGGTCCTCTCGGTTTCGGCGGTGATAAAAAGGGACGATAATCTCACTTAAATGGCCTTTGTGTTTTGTTTCGATTTTATCCTCATTATATTTTAGTATTTACGAAATATACCCTTGCATATTTAATCAAAAATATTTCCCCCTTTCCTCATTTTTTTTTCACTCCGCCTTCTCTCTTCTCACCAAGCCTCTCTCTCTCTCTCTAAAAATCACTGGAGCCGTCACAAGGCCAGATTGTCACTGTCAACTTCGATTTCGGTTGCGGGTTGGTTGGGTTTTTTTTCCTCTTGCATCGATTTATACATTTCGATATAATTTTTTCCTACTTTTCTTCACTTCATTATGTTCTATTTGTTTGATTTGTGTTTTCAAACATTGGGGTTGTTGATTCTGATAAATGGTTGAATGGGTCCTTAACTTTGATGTAATTGTGGCTTATATTTCTATTGGGTTCTTCGATTTGGTGTTATTTTTCCATTACGTTTTTTATTTGGGTTTTTTTTTGGGGACAAGGTTTTGGGATTGGGTTTTTGAAGAATAGTTTTGGTAATTTTTTATGCCAGTTGATTTCATTTAATGGGTTTGTTATTTACATGGAAATTAAGTGTTTTATCTTGCTGATTTGTTTCTTTTGCTTGGGTTTTGTTCAAGTAATGTAATTGATGGGAATTTTTATGCTGATTTGTTTTACATTCTAACATCTCTTGCTTGGGTTTTATTCATCTAACATCTCCTTTTCTTATAATTCCTTATTGTTAGATTGCTTAACTTCGTTAATCCTTTAGGTTTAAGTCGATAATCTATTACGATATCTAGCATGTATTTTTTGTTGAGTTATGTTCTGCAGGATTTGCTTGCATGAGACTTGGAATCTTGATTAGTTTGCTTACTTGTTGTTCATTCATGAAATTGAAAGAAAATTTCTTAGACTTTGACTACCTCGATCTGTTATGCTATTGATAACTTTGTGAGAGTCAGATATTGCTAAGATTGTCGAATATGGCAGATCCGTAGGTTGCTATAATAGATGATAAAGTTAGGACTTGACCATCCGAAAGAAGACTAAACATGTTTATACGTTTGTCTTTTGGCAATAGTCTCAAATTTGATCATTTATTGCCACTTCTTAAATCACATATTCTTGTTTTCATCTTGAATGCATTTATACTATTCATACTCTACATTCACTACATGGGCATACATCTTTATCAAGTGATTCTGTTTGCCGTTTGTAATGCCACTCTTTTGCTTTGATAGGTGGGAAATTGTATATCTTGCACAAATGAAACCGGCCATTGTCCCCATTTTATGTGAAGGAGAATGAAGTTCTTTGCACCAAAATCTTTTTCTTCGATAACTTGGATTTGTCTGCTTGGTTGTTCTTAGCAACTTTGTAACAAATATATATTTGTTGGCATTTTAGGATGTTTAATTGGGGCTATGTATATAAATATTAATGTTGTTGCTTAATTATACATATGAATTGCTTATGTGCAAGTCTAAAATATATGGGCTGTGCTTGTTATAATTCAATTTTGGGTATGATGTTGATGCTTTCCAATCCCAAAAAGTTTGAGCAATTTGATCAATTTGCTAAGTATAAAATTCTATGTTCCATGTATGTAAACTCCTATAATCTATGTTTAATGTGGTCTTAAAACACTTCTAATTCGTATAACAATTTGCTTTATTAACAAAATCATGAGTAGATTAACATTGGGGGCATAGGTAGTGATTTTGTAAAAATACCCATGAGATGACCGCGTTTCACTATAACAAACATGGATATTTTGTACATGGGTATATCCGAAATTAAGTGAAATACCCGGGTATTTTTAATGCGAACCAAACGCAACCATCATAGATACCAATCGGATACCCGGTCATTTCACTTAACCACCCACATACCCACCCATATAAAAAACCATGGCCATATATGCTACCCACCTCCCAACTTCAGCTGGAAACCAAACGTGGCAATCTTGCTTCCTCTGGGCAAAATTGCAAGTGGGAATGAAACTTCCCCCCAACCAAATGCCCCCTTATAGAACTTTATTTAATGAAAGAAATCTCTTTATTCAACCCTAATTTAAGTATATGCTATCGTGTGTGGCATGGGGCGAAGTATTGCCGCTTTAGGACAATTTTTTTTAGGTAAAACTGGATCTTTCATTACAACAAAAATATAGTACAATCAGTTTGTAGAGGATCATGAAGCCAAGAAGACATGTCCTCTATCCATACAAGTTCTTCATCTGATAATCCGTAATGAGCAAGCTCATGAGCAACTAAATTGCCATGTCTTCCAACATATTGAAAAGAACAACTATTGAAAAAATTCTTCAAATATATACTTGGCATTCTCAAGGAGAGCACCAATTGGAGAAAAATTTGCATCTGGGCAATTGAATTTCTGGATAATACTAAGAGCATCACCTTCAAAAATAACATCATGAAAACCCATTTCCTTTGCCCATGACAAAGCTCGGATAACAACATGACACTCAGCAAGAAAAACATCAGAAATATGCATGACTTAGCCTGCACAAGCACCAAGAGGGAGTCCCATATAGTCCCTAGCTATAATACCGTAACCTCCCAACTTACCAGCAGAATCAAGTGCTCCATCGAAATTGATCTTCACCAAAAGTTCGACTGATGGCATTCACTTTGCTGTGAATCAAGGCTGCCTGATGTCGACAGTAGCTTGGCATCTCACAAACTCTTTAGAGTAGAAACAAGCAAAAGAAATAAAGAGAAAATGATAAAATATGCCATATGACCGATGGAGAAAGCTAACATGAAATTTTTAATGCTTAAATAGAATAATTAAAAATGAAATATATACAGTATAATGTAATCCCTTACAGCATGTTTGGTTCGGTGTAAGGGAATTTGGGATGAATTGAGGGGGAGTTAAATTAAGGGGGAATTGAAAATAGAGGGAATTTGACATATATATACATAGTTTGGTTCATTGTATTATTAGGGTGGAAATATGTTAGGAATAACTGTAAAATTACTATATTACTTTTTGAAACAAATAGTTTGGAATTAATAAATTTCTTACTCATACATCTTCACTATGTGTAAATTGAGACTTTCTTCCTCTCCTCTTTTTATTTGTTTTTCTTTTATCTTCAAAGTGATGACTATGATCTCTACAACAAGATCGTTTTGGGAGGAAGCGGAACACCGATCTTTTTCATTATTGATAAAGAAACAAGATTTTGGTTTTCCCAAAAACAAAGAAAAGAAACAAGATCTACCCAATAACTTTTTTCCTAGATAAAAGCATAAAAGAAAAGAAGGAATTTATATTTATCCTATCTGCAATTCTTTAATAACAATATAATTTGAACAACATCAATGAACAGAAAAAATAAATACCAAATCGTCACATCCAAGAAAAAAAAAGGCTTTCTTGCTATGGAAACCCTTGGTATATTGCTTTTAAGTTTAACTAAGACATATGTGAGGCCATTGAGGAACAAATTAAAGGCGACGTTTTTTGGCCAAAAGATTAAAGGAGATGAAGCTAACCAATTTCACAGTCATGGCAACAACTTTTTTTTTTGACATGATTTTGGGTGGGTGTCGACTCTGGAAGAGCAGAAGAGGAGAGGATAGAGAGATTTGTTTCAGAAGGGGGAAAAGGTTATTTTTGGAACAAAGCAACTACGAGATGCACCGAATTGCAATTCGGAGGGGAAGGCTTTGATTTGCAATTACGAGCTCTCCCGTAATCTACCCTACACCGAATTTTTC
The DNA here is from genome assembly GCA_001974805.1 of Corchorus capsularis. NCBI lineage: Eukaryota > Viridiplantae > Streptophyta > Magnoliopsida > Malvales > Malvaceae > Corchorus > Corchorus capsularis. The sequence continues at coordinate 20,141 of AWWV01008907.1, forward strand.
AACTGCAAACCAAACCAAGGAAATACTGTTCAAGTTTGAATTTACCTGTAACCGAAAAAGCAATTCTAGTCAACCAAACACGCTATTAGTTGATGATCTAACATCAAACATAAGTCCCAAGCTATTTAGTAATTATGAACCGTTGTTGTACAGTTTTGGAAGCAAAATGTTGCGGATACTCACCTTCATTCCATGTTAGTTTGGGATGCTTTTCACTCATTAAGGAAGAATAGGTAAGAAAAATCCGTTACAATTTTAGGGAAGGTAATAGATGTGCCAGCTTTTTTTACGAAGAAAAAGAAAATAGATGTGCCGACTTTTTAACGAACATAACGAAGCTCTTCTCAAGGGAAAACTATGCTACATGATCCCTCGGTGGATCTTCTTTCGCTATTGGATAAAGATAAAGATGCTCATGGACATGTTAGTCTGAGGATTTTTTTTTAGATGAGTCTTAAGAATTTAAACTTTGTTTAATTGTTATCATAAAAAAAAACTTTGTTTAATTATCTTATGTTAAAATAAAATTATAATAATAATTGACTTGAGAATTGGGTCAGAAATGGACGAGGAGTGGGACTTGTTTCCAACAATTATTGGGCTGAATTGTTTCGAGCAAGTTTTTTTTTTTTTGTGAAAGGCAAATTTTATTAATAACAAGATGAGTGATTAAGAATCACTACGTAAACATGAGCAATCACAAAACAACGCTACCCACAAAAGGACAACAAAAAAATATACACCTGAACAACGAACGAGGTACAAAACATCACGATAACAACTAACACCAGAAGCTAATTCTAAATCACTAAACCAATCCCAAGCACTCACGAATTAAATTGAATCAAAACAGTCACCACTAACCCTCTTCCTCCATAGCCATTAATTTAATTAAAATAATGTTATCATCACCATCAAAAGAGATGCCTAACATTTTCCTAACATCCAAGGTTTCTTGGGCTTCCTCCATCAAGATACGATTTCTGTTACGAAAATCACCATCTGAAAGAGAATCATTGACTGTTTCCGCTTTTTGTTGCTTTAATTTCTGTGACTTTGCCCTTTGTAACTTAAGCTTCTTATTTAACTTTTTACTACGTTTCTTATTTTTCTCCAGCAGATTACTAAACCAATCTTCCTCAATGTCCTCTTCAATTTCCTCCAAATCTCTACTCTTCCTTCCACTACCCCTCATTCTTTGACTACGAGTCTGCTTATCATTGAGAATATTACCCTCATTTGACCCATCCCTGTCACCATAAAATCCCACTAACCCATCGACATCTTCGTGCTCTTTTAAGTTTCAATATTTCGCACTACAATAACATTTTCAAAATTTTGCCAATCGTCAACTTCAGTATTAGGTGTAGCTTCATTGGGAAGCTCAGTATTAGAATTCGAAACAGCATCCTGATTAGGAGAATCAATTTCAAGATGTTGCCTATCATCATTATGATGCTCAAAATTTGAATTTGAATCAGAAACCTAATAAAGTGAATCAGCTTCAAGATGTTGCAAATCATCATCAGAAAACTTAGTATTTGAATTTAAAACAGGAAACTAATCAGATGAACCATGTTCAAGATTTTGTCTAACACCATCAGAAAACTTATTATTTGAATTCGAATTAGCAACCTGAGAAGGAGAGTCGCCACTAGGACAACAATGGGCAAATCCAATTCTGCAATTACCATGGCAGTTATTGAAGGAAAAAGATTCAATTGAGACTTTAATGATGAAAACTTCACCAGCAATAGAAATGTTGATGTCATCTGGAATATGGACTTCATTTTTAACTAGCACAAGAACCCTCCCTGTATTCAAAATACTTCTTCTTAGCAGTAACTTCATCCAAAGTAACCACCTCACCCCACAAACCACTAACAGAGAAGAAAAAATTGTTATTTCAGGCATGAAGAGGAATTTCAGAAAGGTTCAACCAGAATAATTTTGACTGACAAACATCACTTGCCTTCCAAGGACTAACATTGACAAACCAATTTAGCAACCACTCATGATCTAAATCAAGGGCCAACAACATCTCTTCCTTTCTTTCAAAAGTAATAAGAACCATATCACCTCTGTCGCAACATCCGGGTCCGGGGTACCGAACCCTACTGTTGAACAACTTAAAAGAAATAAACTTACTACGGGAGTCACCACTAATCTTTTATAACCTAGGTGTGATTAGCTACCTATCAGATTATTAAGCCTAATGTTAACCTAAACTTGGCGAAGGTAACACTAAACCTAATAAACGGTCTTCTAATCAGAGTCTTAAAGGTTCGGGAGTCGGGTACGCGTGGGGAAGGATTAGCACCCCCACGACGCCCGTAAAAAAGACGGCACTGACTAGTCTAGAATTAACTGTGGGTTTCTATTTTTGGTTGTCTCTATTCTTAAGTATCTTCATGCCATTGGACTCTTTTATTAATCTTTGAAAGAAAATAAACAAGCAAAGATGGATTTTGGATTTTGAAAAATAGGAATGTTTGGAACTTTCCCGTTTACTATTTGTTCTCTTTTTTGGCTCTTCATGAGAGGATTTTCTTTAAAACTTACCATTAAAACGACTCTATTTGAAAAATGCTATTTGAATGTTTTGAAAACTTGATGGGAACTTTCCCACTTTGAAAAGAGTTAAATTGAACACTTTGAAAACTTTGAATGAAATTCTTTTCTTTTTATTTTTGAATTTTGATTTTTTTGGATTTTTGAAAACTCTTTTTTATTTAATTTTGAAAGACTAAATTTTTCTTTTTCGATTGATTTTTTTTTTATCTTGGAAAACTAAAAGAGAACAATTCTCAAGCATAAACTCTTTTTAATTTTGAAGAAAATAGTTTTATTCTATTTCATTTTCAACTTCCCTTTTTTTTTTGAATTTTCTTGAACTATTAATTGAAAATTACTAAGTCTAACCCTAGATGCATGAATGTATGTGATGCATGTTTTCCAGTTAAATGCAGATTTTTACCGAATAATTATACGAGAACTCCATCTGGGCACCCGCCACTCATAATGGCTAAGACCCCTATCCGGATATTCCAAGCCTTGGAAAGATAAATTAAGACCGACAAAAATTGTCTAAGCCCCAATTAGTCATTCCATTAACGGATCCATTTTAACTATTCCAAATGATGACAATAAATGCAAATGATACATGAATTTTCAATTTTGATTGATTTACCAGGTGATTATACGAGAGACATCATTTGGACACCTTCCACTTGATTGGTAAGACCCCCAAATAAATGCCTCAAGCCTAGGAAATTCGGATTAAAATGGACAACACTGTCAACATTTCAACCGATTATTCCATCATCGGAGTCCATTTACTTTTCTCAAATGAGCATGTCATAATCAATAAGGAAACATAAATATTAAAGATAAATATGGATGCACATGAAACTTGCTTAATTGCTAAATTCGAATTTTATTTAATCTTTAAGAAACTTATATTAATTGAAATTAAAAAAGAAGCCCAAACATCAAACAAACCCAAGTTACTAATTAAGTACAAGGCCTAAAGGATAAATTAAAGCCCAAATACAATAACCAAGCCCATCAGAAAATTAAAATCCTAGCCCAACAAGATATAAAACCCAACTTAATAAATACATAAAATAAAGATAAAGCCCCAAAATAGACTAAGACCAGGGCCCAACGAAATTTAGTCCAACAGAAAATATCCTAAAAAGAAAACAACCAAAAACAAAGGCCCAAACATAAATTTAACACCTTATTCCAAGTTCTAATTTTTAAGTTATTTAAAATTTCCTAAGTCATTTAAAATTATCAAAAGGGAATTTAAATTAATTATTTAAACTACCAATGTCTAAGCATAAAGTTAATTTTTTGCTTCCAAGTTACCATATTTAGTTACCAAGCTAGTCATATATTCATATTCACATAATAATTATTAATGTTCCATTTCATGAATTAAGGCCAAAATTTTGCTTTTGACTTACCAATTCCTAACATCTATCTAATTCCTAAATTTCCTCCACATTAATTTTTAATTAACTAAATCATTTTATTCAAATTTAACTTAATAACCGAATTAATTCTAAACCTTGGCTGGAAAGGGCAAAATTGCATGAATGCTAAAACTGAATTCTAAATCAATATGTTAATATACTTACTCATTTTATACTAACTAACTTCTTCCTTTTTTATTTTTTTTTTAATAATTAAACTAACTTAAATCAAATAAATCAAAACTAATCCTAAATTGAAATTAGATTAAAAGCTGGCAGGGACCTAACTGAACACGCGTAGAACCTTCAGTCTTTATGTGAACACGGAAACAATCCTAGGAACCTACTTAAACCTAATTGCTACTTCAAGGACCTAAGTGCATAGAAACGTAAACATGAAACTAACAAGCATAGTAAGCCTAGGATTTAAACGCATAACAACTGAAAAGAAATTATAAATCTATTCTACTAAAATCCAACACATATTCACTAAATATAAAAAGTTACAATTTTTTTCATTTTCAGAAACTGAAATTTATACCTCAAAGGCTCAAACATTGCTTCTCTCTCCTTACTCACTGGAAACCTCAACCACCGTCGTCGCCGGAGTCCCCTTTCGTGCCGAAAACGTGCAGATCGGGTCGCCTCGCTCTCCTCTACGCAGATATGAGCTTGGTTTCCACTTGGGTCACCTTTAAAGCCTTCAATCGAGCCTAGCCGAATCCAACTTGCACCGCCTAGATCTGAACATCCAACCGCCGGACAAAGCTAGGTTTCAGGTATCTTGTCCTTCTCTCTTTCCTCTATCTACCCACCGGATCAAATTTGTAAACTAAGGCCTAGAACTCAAAACCCCCAAATCCTCTCCTAAAGGACCCTAACATGTTTTCTTGTATTTGTTTTGATTTGAAGGAAAGCTAAAAGTAGAACGATATGGGAGGACAAAGCAAGGAAAATGAAACTTGAAAGGTATATAAAAAAAACTAACTTTCTGATTTTTCTATGTTGCTGTAGAACTAGGGAAAATATGAAACTTTTCTTTATATTTTATTGCTATTAGTATTATCTAAGAGAGAAAGGAAAATATTTTTTGGGTTTTTGTGTTCTTAAACTCAAAAAAAATGACACTAGAAAACTAAAGATTTGTTGCTAGAGAAGAAATATGAATGAAAAAGATGAGCTTCTTAAAACTTAGACTCTGCTAGGGTTTTTTCTCTTGGGAATTGTCTCCTCATTTTCTGCTGAAAGTGTTACTTTTGCTTTCCTTTTGATCCTAGCCGCATGAATTTCCTTTTTTGATCCAAGGGCTCTCATCCTCTTCGTATTTGCTTGTTGATTCCCCATTTTAACTGATTTGTCCCTTGTGGATTATATGCTGACAGTGTGTAAATCAGTGTGTGTAAGGCTGAATATACCCTTCATTTGTCTCTTAGTGCAGGTGGAAAATGTTACTTCACGTGTGGGGTACTTGAGTTGCTGGCTTGGGGAAGTTTCATCTCCCTTTCCTTTTCTGTTGACAACTTTCCTTACTGTTTTTTGTCATTTTCTACTAACTTCACTATTTTCTTTCTTTGCAGGTTAGCATTTGCCAATGATAATGCCACATCAGCGTTGAATGGCCAATGAGAAGGTTTCAACACTTGGATGAGCCAACTTCATAGTACCACAGCCAAAGTAAGCTATTTTTTTTTCCCCATGTATTGAATTACTGGTTGCCTTTCTTTCTTTGTAATGCACTGTCAACAATGGGTTTCTTTGCTGCTCAACATCATGCACTGTCTCTGTTGCTTGCCTGTTATTGTGCTTGATATGTGAAACTGCTTGCTTGAATGTTGTTTGATGCATATCTTGGTCACAATTTGAACACTGCCTGTTGTGCCTACCTTTCTGCTTAAGCCTTGAATGTATACTGTTGAAAATGTTGGTCTGTTTTGCGGAATTGTCTTGCTTTCTTTTATTCATTTTCCCTGCTGCTCGAATAAACACATAAATGCTTTACATTTTCATTTCTTGTTTTAATGTTGCAGACTCTGGTAAACCATATACATGCCATTGTATTGCCGGCTGGAATTTCTTCATCAATGAATGTCATTGGCCCCTCTGATTTGCTTTTTGATTCTGTTTACCAGCTGGTGCTTACGGAATGGCTTGTTGATATTTAGCTCAGATTCTGCATGTTGAGACTGACCTTGCTTTACCTTTGAACTGCCCTTGTAATCAAATTGGACTTCATACTAGATTAGCCTTCCTTTGTTTTGATCTTAGAATGCTTTGCGATATGCCTGAATGCTTGATTTCCTTGTGCTTATAACAGGTTTTTGTTTGGTCGGCAATTGGCGCAAGGGTTAGAGGGACAATTGAAAATGAGGAACAACTTCAGGGAACAACAAAAAAAGCTTCTTGGAATGTTCGACACCCATTTAGCTCAAATGGCCATTAATCATATCTCAATTTTGTTGGGCACGCAGCATTAAACTTTAAGGTGAATTCCATTTCCTTCTTCACACTTAGACAGCCAGCACTCAAGAATGAGAAGGATGGAGTCAAAGTGATGGCCATGTGACCAAGTTATCATGTAGATGAATATTGAAGGCAACAACAATTTGTGCTCCACGTGTTCCCACTTTGTAATCATGCAAATGACAATCTCCCTTTTGTTTTGAATTTGTAACATGTGTAAGCTAGCACCTTGAGAAATGAAATGCAACCAAAGAAATAGAAATAAAATTCCTTTTGCGATTTCTTTTCTTTTTTGTCTTGTCACTTTACCATATCATTTGGGTCCATTCCGAAAATGGGCCATTTAAGCCAAAGATCAAGATTTCATAAATGGTCCAAATTTCCAGATTGAACCCAATGAGAATTAATAAAAGAAAAAGGTCCAAAGTAAGGCAAGAACTCAAATGTCAACAACTTTGCAATGGAGAAACTGATTCGCTAAAAGGAACATTAAGTTTAAAGGAAGGAGAATTTGATAGGAAAGTAAAGGCAATTTGGCTAAACAAAGGATAAATAAAAAGTGCAACATGAATCAAAATAGGGTGTCTACAACCTCCCATGATGGTGACCAAAACTTTGGTGGAAAGGCCATCAGAAAGAAGCTGATCATCAATACCATTAATCGTATCTTGAAATCTGACAATACCAACTGCGTGTCTCTGCAATCTATCGATATCACTTTGTTCAAAATAATAGCTAAGAGAAATTGAATCTTTTGCACCTTTACCTTCAACTCGATCTTGTTTGTGAGAATTGACTTGCAACGCTTTATCTCCACCAATCCCCTGGATGTCTTGTGAGTTTGAAATTTCCTGCTATTTAATAGGTTCTTGATTCTTATTCAAACCTTTAGCTTCAATATTCCCTCTTTCATCATGAACATGATTGTTGCTTTGGATATGTGAATCTGAGCCACTTCGACCTCTAGCCTTGAAACATCTTATTTTCAAACTACCAATCCATATTTGATTGAGATTATAAAATTCTTTCCACATCAAAACAGTTCAGGAATCTCACAAAACCAAATTTCTGCCCTTTTAAATTTCTGAGGAATGTTGTTGAGAACCAGATGAAGCACAACGCTAATAAGAATTTGAAGATCTCCAACGATTCATCTTCAATCATTTAAATCCAAGAAAATATGCTTATTCATGAAAACCGCAAGGGTAGAAAATATTTACTTGATAAATAGATGAGCAATCAACCAAAGTGGAGACTGTGTGGCGGCAAAACATTATTTGGGGGCGACGGCATTTAATTCAATAATCAAAAAAGGGTTTGGGGAGGCAAAGATAGAAGGGTTTGGGGGCGGCGACATCTAGATGAAAGAGTAGGTTAAGGGCTTTGATTGTTTGGAATAACAATGAGATTCTCATTCAAACTATGAACGAGAAGGACATGAACATGCATGTAGAATTAGGGCCTTATAATCATGAGAAATAGGAATTTGAGACAAATGTTCACCGGATTAGTGGGACTAGTCACAGATTTATCATCCAAATCAGAAGTTTGATCAAAATATGATTGAAGCAAAATATCCCAGGTCACTTTTGACGACTTCGCTTTATGAATTTCATCCCAAATTGACAATTGAACACTCACATTCATTCGAATATAGGTAAGAGCCAAACGATCATTATAATGAACACTTAACAATTCTTCCTTCTGCGCTTCTGTCAAAAATCTGTATCAGTTGGTATAACAAATTCCTTATTAATTACATCTCAACGATTTACTGCTTTCAGATAATTCTGCATCAAAGCAGCCCATTCGTGAAATGAATTTTTCCCATCAAAGTTGATGGAGATTCCCTGCACAAATTGCATCTCTAATTTTCTTTTCTCTTCTCCTCCCCCAATCAAAATTTTCCACAACACAAGGACATAACCTTTGCTCTGATACCAATTGTAGGAGAAAAACTTTTGAATTTGATTTGAGAGGAGAAGAATACTAAAACACACAAGCTTTTATTAAATTTGATAAAACTCACTCACAAGAACAGTAACAATTTTAATGGAGGCTCCAACACACAAACACAATTTTCTTGACTAATCCTAACTGGGTTTCACCAGAGACATCCATTGGGGAAATTTCGCAAGTGTCACACATAACCTCTAGATGCTTTGAGCCTCACCTAAAACCCTAAACATAACACCCTATTTATACTAGAAAATAATAAAACCATAAAGGACCCACTAAATAAAATAACTCTTAATTAAAATATTAAACCCAACTAAATAACAAAATACCCAAAATATTATCGGGCTTGGTTTAACTCCAACATAGCCTCCCTTAAACTAAGCTCTTTATAATCCATAAACCAATGCCATCAATCGCCTGAATCTTCAATGCAATTGTTGTTGCTGTAGTCAAAGCATGCAATATCTTCTTCTTACAGTCAAATTGGATCTTCATCTTCACACGTGGAACTGATTCATCTTCAAACTTGCCAAATTGTTTCTTAGTTTCAAAGAATTGATCAATACTCACCCATTCATCATGAAAGAAATCAGCACCAAATTCTTTCATGTATGTTCCTCCATCAAAAAATTTCATACCAGTAAATCTAGGTTTCAAAATTTTCTCAATCCCCAAGAAATCAACATTTTTTGTTTCAACCTGATCCAAACAGAAAGTTTCAGCCAACAAGTGCAATTTTATCAACCACAGTATCTTCAAAAACTGTTTTTGCAACAACCCATCAAGATCAATTTTTGACAATCTAAAAATTTCAGCAGAAAATATTTCGCATCCAAACAAGAATCCCACAAACCAAGATCTTCAACCTCGATTTTTGATAATCGAGATATTTCTTCATCAAATATCTTTTCCTTCTCATCCATAAATTTGTCATCCAAATCAGAAATTTGATCGTAATATGATTGAAGCAAAATATCCCATGTCTTTTTTGACGACTTCGCTTTATGAATTTCATCCCAAATTGGCAATCTCACATTCATTCAAATATAGGTAAGAGCCAAACGATCTTTATCCTGAAGACTTAACAATTCTTCCTTTTGCGCTTCTATCAAAACATTTGTATCGGCTGGTATAACAAACCCCTTTTTAATTGTTGTTTATACCTCAATTTACAATTGAGGGTAAATTGGTCTTCACAAGAATAATATTAAAATGAGTGGTCAAGATTTGATTAAAAATCCTGATGAAACTTAGTTTCTACACCACCTTAGTTCTAATTGAATTAGGAAAATCTTGTAATTAATTAATTAGGACCGAAAATTATTAAATAAATAATAATTATTTTTGGAATAATTATTATTATCATCCATATATGCCGCCAATGACTAAAGATGGGGCATAGAAGATCATGAAGAGGCAATTCCATTTAATGTTGCTGTCAGCATAGAAGGCAAGCAGCAAAAAGGGAAGTTGTATGCCATCATACCATGAGATGGGAAACATCTCATGGACTTAAATATCAAGCTCAAGTCGTTTCCTATGCCAAGCAAAGGTCGACCTACTCTCAGGAAGATGCCTCATTGTTCCCTAAAACTAAGGAGTCAGCGAACCAATGTTTTGTCAGCAAGCAATTTACCATGCTTATGTAAGAGAGGCGTGTGTCGCAACGTCCGGGTCCGTGGGGTCCGTACCTTACCGTTTAACGACTTTAAAGGGGGAAACTACTTCTGAAATCCTATGGGAGTCGCCACTAATCTTTTTTTTTTTTTACCTAGGTGTGATTAGCCACCTATCAGATTATTATGCCTAATGTTGACCCTAGCTCGACGAAGGTAACACTAAACCTAATAAACGGTCTATTAACCAGAGTCCTAAGGGTTCGGGAGTCGGGTACGTGTGGGGAAGGAATAGCACCCCCACGACGCCCGTCAAAAGACGGCACTGACTAGTCTAGACTTAATTGTGGGTTTCTATTATTGGTTGTCCCTATCCTTAAGTTTTTCATGCCATATTAAAAGAGTTTTATTGACCTTTAATTAAATTAACTTATATCTTACTATCGATTACCCTTTTATTTCTTGATTACCAATTACCATGTTTTACTCTTTGTACTGATTACCATATTTTTACTCTTTTTTACTGATTATCTCTTTTCTTACTGAATACCACATTTTACTCTTTTTTACTGATCACCATTTCTTACTCTTTTTACTAATCACCATTTCTTACTCTTTTTTACTGATCACCATTTTTTTGCTCATTTCTTACTTTTTTTACTGATTACTCTTTTCTTACTCTTTTTTACTAATTACCACTTTTTACTCTTCTTCTTTTTCTCTTTTATTGACTACCATTTTACTCTTTGAATTTAATTACTGACTATCATTTTACTCTTTACTAATTTTTTTTTACTTTTTTATTGATTACTATTTTAGTTTTACTGATTACCATTACTTTTTGAACTGGATTACTGATTACCCTTTTTACTTTTACTGTTTACAATTACTTCTTACTGATTAATATTACTCTTTACTGATTATCACTTTAATCTTTTCTAATTACCATTTTACCCTTTACAGATACCTTTTTACTTTTTACCGATTACCTTTTTACTTTTTTACTGTTTACTATTACCTCTTACTGATTTCTATTACTCTTTACTGATTATTACTTTACTCTTTACTAATTACCATTTTACCTTTTACTGATTTCTATTATTTTTTACTGATTACTATTTTACTATTTGAATTTAATTACTGGATTACCACTTTACTCTTTACTGATTGCTTTTTCCTTATTGAACTTAATCAATGATTAATCTTTTTACTTTTTGGAACTTAATCACTCTGATTACCCTTTTGACTTTTCTGACTGACCCCATTTTCTTTCTTTTCATTTTTTAGATTTTTCCTTAATAATTCTTAATTTATTGATACACTAGACTCTTAAATACGTGGACGCACATGATGCATGAAATTCCCTTTTGAATTTAATTACCCATTAATTATACGAGAAACACCTTCGGCTGCCTCCCAATAAATGGTAAATGACTTCCGGAAATTTCTAAGCCTCCAGGAGAAGTCAAGCAAACTCAGACACGCATGAATGAGCCGCCCTCCTTTCCCTTCACGTGAGTCATTTTAATTTAGTCTTATGATCATAGCAACAACAATACAATCATGGAATTTAAATATGGATGCACATGCAACTATTCCTAAATTCTAAGCCTTAATTTTATTTAAACTTAGGCCGGATTAAGATAGCTAGACTTCTAAGCCCAAATATTGTCCAAGTACAAGGCTCAAATATAATGGAAATCCAAACATGTCAATATAACTCAATTACACATGGAATGAGCTTCACATAAACAAGTATGAAGGCCCAAAAAGTAACAAAACAAAGACCAAATAAATAAGTACATTGATTAAATCCACCACAAAAATTGGCTAAACCCATCTAAACTATTTGAAGACCCAACGACAAATTCAAGGCCCAAGTACAAAGTTAAAAAGGTTTAAACTTGATTAACATATACTTGAGTCTTAAATTTAATTTAATCTAGCCTTCCAAACATTTGTTCTTCAAAAGCTAATCAGTTTATTTACTAATGGCCTAAAAGTTCAAACTTTTATTCAAAGGTGACATTTTTACTTAAGTTACTTAAAGCTTTAATCTTTTTTTTTACCAATTTGCTTGAAATCTCAATTTATGCTCCAAGATGTCATCTTTATTCACTAATTATTTGTAAAAATCCATTCTTTTCCTCAAAGGATAAATCTTTTAGCCAAATATCCCATTTTCATCATCTTACAATAAAAAAAAAACCTAACTTTTACTAAAAATTTGATTTTTATTGTAGAACTATTTTGCAGAGGGTCAAATTGAACCAATCCTATAAGCAGAGGGACTTGAACGAATCTGACCATGTGTATAGGGACTTATTTAAACACTCCCGCAACATTTAAACCTTAAATGAGTAAATTAGCAACCTCATGAACTTAATCAACTAAAAAAACGGATTAAATTGAAGGGAGTTAGAAAGTTTACCCCTTTTAAAAGGCTCAAACCGTACTATCTTCCTCCTTTTGCTCCGCCACTCCAACCCTAGCTCCCCTCTGTCGCAGCCTCTTTCTCCCTCTTTCGATCGACCCAAAAGAAACCAAAGCAGCCTCCCTCTTTTAGAAACTAGAACCTAAAGCCTAGACCGACCCTCACCCACTACTAAGGAGCAATCTAAACCCTTCCACACAAACGACAATGGCAGGCTAGATCCCAAACCAGTAAAGAAGAAACAGGAAGACGAACAAATTTTGGTTCGTTTTTTTTCTTTTAAAAGGTTCGAGAAACAAAAGCTTCAAACTCCTTCATGGCTCAAGACGAAATCTCAAGCTAGGTGAGTTTTTCTTTTAAGCTTTTTCTTCTTTTTTTTTTTTTCAATTTTCAGAAAAAATGAAGCCTAAAACCGATGAACTCCCAAGGCCAAAACCCTAGTTGCCTTCAAAAACTTCTTAAAATGAAAACAACACCCTTCCAAACCCTAGTTGCCTCCTCTGGTTTCCTCAGCCACTCCGTCGCCGTTCCTTGCCGCACCGGAGCTCGATCGGAGCTCCAATGGAGCTCAAATTCTCCAGATTTATCTCCCCCGGTGCTCTCCTTGAATCTGATCTCAGTTTCAGCAAAACTTACTTCTATCCTCACGAATGTAGCCAAAACCGAATCAAATCCCCATTTTCGATTCGACAAATCTAGCCGTCGGATGACCCTCAAGTTTAAGTATGTCGTTTGTCCCTATCTCCCTGTCAAACCCACCGAACGATTCCCCCAAATGACTACTCTAGCCTTCTCATTCGACAATCTCCAACTCCCGGCGGCGTGACTTCGACTCTCTCAGACTCAACCCTAGCTCCTAACAGAACGACCAGGAGAAGATGTGACTCAAGGGGAGAAGAAAAAGGTCAAAAATCTACTGAATCGCTCCAAGAAAGGTAACATTTCTTTATTTTGATTACTCCCTTACCTCTGTATTTTTGTTTTTCTGAAGAACTTAGGATTATCGGAACCCTTGCTTCCTTGTTTTTCTCCCTAGTTTTCCTATTCAAAACCCTAGTCTCCGCCACTAAGAACCCCTTTTTTTTTCAGGAAAAATTTTCTTTTTCTTCTCTCCTGAAACTGAGTTATATAAAGGCCTTAGCCTTCAATCTTAACCGTAAATGCCATTTCTCATCTCACGGTTCTCCTCTCTCATTTTTGCCAATTTTATTTTAATTTGTATTTTGTCTTTTTGCAGGTGAAAATTGTTGCAACTGTGCACGTGTGGAGAGGTGAGTTGGCCTTTTGAACGAAATTTCCTCTCCCTTTCCTGTTTGTGATGCTTATTGTTGTGAAAACGTGTGAAGTGGCTAAGAGTGAGTGTAAATTCAGCAAGTAAGTGTGTTCTTGTTTTCTTGTGACTCTGTGATTTGCTCCTAACGTGTGGCCTCTCTTTGCAAGGATGCTTTGCTGAGCTGGCAGATTGAACCAATGAGATTATGCAGCTTAGTTTTGGGAGACCAATCACACTTCATCAACACCGAATGTGTAAATTTCTCACACTCCTAAGCTCAACAGATTGTAATGTAATGTTTGTTGAATGCGGTTTGAGTATGACTGAGTCTAATTGCATTTTCCTAAGCTCTTTTGTCTGAAATCACTTTTTAGGACTGCCCTGAGCCATTAAAAGAACCTCTGAAAAACTGCCTTGAAGTATTTATGCATTGATCTTGCTCCAACTTTACTTCAACTGATTTTCCGTTTTTGCGCTATCTTGTTTTGCCTTGAATTTCTCCTTGCAAAGTTATATGAATGCACTGCTGTAATGCTTGCTCTTGAGTTTCTGGAATGGTTTTCTTTGATCTTCACTGCTCTTTTTTTCAAGTTACTTGCTGTTTATTCTTGCTTGCTTAACTCTGTCTAATTTTCATTGATGCCCTGTTGTGATTTGGATGCACTGTTGTATTGTCTGAATTGGAGGAAACTTTGCCTCATTTGTTGCTGTGGAATGTACCATGCTTCTGTTGTTTGATGTTTATTGGCACTGCAAGGCGTATTGAACCATTCTGTATTGCTTCCATTTGAGATTGGAAGGTTTTGTTTTTGATGTTTTGCTTGCCACTTGTTATTACTTTGCAACCTTGCTTTGGTTTGGAGCTTATTTCTCCATGTTTGCTGCTTTAAATCCCACTTTATATGCTTTGCTTCTGTTAATTTGGTGGTTGTTGAGTAATTCTGTGAGCTTGAATTAGGTTTTACTGCTGCCACGAACTAAAAGTCCATGTTCCCATCTATCTTACTTAATTCAAAATTGCTAAACTATGCTGATTTGGCCTGTTGATTGCTGTTAATTGGATCCCTGTTGATTGCTCTGGCCTCGTTTAAATTCTCGCTGCTTTGGCTTTGTTTGTGACCTTCACTGATTGCGTTTGTGCACCTAAGATCCTTCAATGAGAATGTGAGCCTCTTTGATGGATTTTATGCCCTTTCTGTTACTGCTTTGTGATGGTTCCATTCAACTTGCTTGCTTGTTCTCACTTAATACTTCTAGTCGCCTTATCCTTGTAATACTGCCTTTCCTTAATTGCACTTTACATTGTTCTGCTTCTGCAGCCCATGTCTTACCTAAGACCGCTTCAAGTTGCCATCATGACCATGCCCCCGAGAATGAAGAAAGCAAGGACACAAAAGAAAGTTTAAAGAGAAACATTTTTGTATTATGTAAACCTATGTCGAATGGAAATAAGTCCATGGCAAGACCAATTTTGCATTTCATGCCTTGTAAAATAAATGGGATGAAAGGAATTGGGTATTCATTTGTGAATGGAAAAGTGGACTTTGACTTTCTCAAGCAACAAAGGCCCAAAAGAAAATATTTAATAAATGAAAGCCCACCATACAAGGCCCAAAAGGCTATTACCAAAATTCAAAATTTCAAATGGCGATAGGGAAGCCCAATAATCAACACATGAAAATCCAAATAAAGGATCCAAAAGCAAATGGACCAATTTAAAGAAAAGAGACAAAAGGGGAAGCAAATGGAATTTAAAGAAATGAGATTTTAAATTGAGCTCATTTTAAATAAAGATAAATGGGAATGAATTATAGGAAGACTCGTATAAGTGAAATTGCAATCTAGATGGTGGAGTATAAGTGACACAAGCCAAGAGAAAGAGCTACTTTGTGACTCTTCTTTTTGTATTTTTGTAAAGTAGGAAAAATGTAAATATCTTGTGAAGAAATGCAAAGATGAATAAATAAATACTCTTTTTCTTTATTGTGATTTTCTAATTTCTATTTTTTGGTGTTTTATTTTATTTATCATTGTTTTACTAATATGCCATGAAATGAAAAAAAAAGCACACAAAAATGCAAATCCAACTCATGCAATGTCTAACTAATTGCTAAAGGGACTAATTGAGCTTAAACTATATGATTAAAATGCAACAATACTAAGCTAAATGAAGATGCAACTAATATTACTAAATGAAAATATGCAAAAATGCCAAGGTGCATATTAAGATTTTTTGGTTTTTCGAATGCAATCTAGATGACTAAAATGAACAAGCTAATATAAATTAAAAGTAGATTAAGAATGACCAAAATACCCCCTAAATGCAAAAATGACCAAAATGCCCCCCTAGATGTGAAAATGACCTTAATGCTAACTCGACCCAAATTAAAGGATAGAGGACAAAAACAGGTGTCTACAGCTGTCCCTATTTGTGCGCTTTCTAACTATCGGGAAGTGTGCAAAGGAGTAGTTTGTATACTATCCGAGAGTTAGGAAGTGCGCAAAGACGTGGACACCCGTTTTATTGAAAGCTGGAAAAACCTAGTCAACTGAAAGCTTGAGGAAAGGCTGCCATGAACAAATCTGATTCCTCGAATCAAACTTTGAAGAAATACTGCAACGCGGTAAGTTGATTCATCGAATCAAACTTTGAAGAAATAGTGCACCGCACTAAATTGATCCACCGAATCACTCTGAACTGTCTGAAAATGTGCTGTACCAAGCTCACCGACTTCCAATCTTTGAAGAAAATAAGGCACCGCCTTAACTTATTCACCGAATCATCCTTAACTGTTTGAAAATTTGCTGCACCGAGCTCACCGAATCCAACTTGAAGAAATAAGGCACCGCCTTAACTTGATTCACCGAATCATCCTTGAACTGTTTGAAAATTTGCTACACCGAGCTCACCTGGTTCACCGAATCCAATTTTGAAGATGCTACACCGAGTCATCTTAATCTAACTTTGAAGATGCTACACTGAGTCATCCGATTCACCGAATCACTCAAAGGTATACCTAAATCACTGAAAACTTCCTTGACTGACCACACTGGTTCATTTAAAGATAAACTTAATACCACTGGACACTTTCGTAACTGACCGCATTGGATCACTTGAAGATGAACTTAAACCACTACAAACTTTCTTGATTGACCGCACTGGATCACTTGAAGTTAAACTTAAACCACTGTAAACTTTCTTGATTGACCGCAGTGGCTAATGTAAAGATCGCCCCGGATAAACCCGACTAATTCTGAAAACTTCTGATATGACTTGTCTTGACGATGAACCCCGATTTGCTGAAACTTTCCTTGAAATACTTGGTTCCAGATATGTTCTATCCATTTTCTTGACTTAACCCTTTTCTAAAATGTGACTTATTGAAATCTCTGTTTGTCTCACTCCAAATGTTTCTTTTCATGTCTTGCCCCAACCTGCCTTTCTTTGACTACCTTAGGCCCCCATGCTTATTCTGGACTGTATCTGTTCCGAACTCTGATTCATTTGCGTTGACTGACTTGTTTTCCAATTATTTTGATTCCCTCTTCCTACTCTTACAATGAATCCTAACTCCTTGTTTTGTAAATTCCTGCTATGAATGAAATGGGAATGTCCTAATGTATGCATGTATGAATGCCCATGAATGCCTAATGATTGAATGTTGAGTCAATCAAAGTGAAAGCATTTTAACTTCCCTTGGTTTACCTAATGTTTCTTTGACGAGCTTCACTCACAAGCCTCTTAGCTGACTTATTTGCCTCAATCTTGGTACCATTTTCCTTGCCAACTTCCTACAACATAATTTAATTTAAAAGTCAAAGTTCTAGTATGTATTGATCATGTAGTTGAATTCTTCTTAAAATATGACTTGATTTAAAATGATTCTACAAGACATTGCCCCTTTCCCCCTGAAAACATTTTATGACTTTGCTAAAGATGCCCCATTTGTAGACCCACTAAAAGAGACTTTCTCAAAAGATTTGGTGACCACCACTAAGAAAACTTTCCCGTCTGATATCCTTCACTTAACCTTCATCATAAGCTCACAAACGGAATGCAAATCTTTTGTAAAATTCATTTTCAAAACATTCTAAATTTGTTATTAGTCTTAAAATGATTTGTATCAACACTGGTTATGAAAAGAAGTATGGTACAAAATGATTGAAAGGCAATTGTCAAAAAGATTTATTTTGGTGTGTTGGCGTCACTTATCAAGAATGATATGTTTGATGATTTCGTCCACTCTTATCTTCTCGAGGCAATGCTCATAACTGCAAGGACTCACGCTTTTCGCACTGCTTTGGAGGCTCCAAAGAATTCCCATTCTTGCTCTAGACTGCCCTTTTTCGGGTTTTCACCCTAGAGCTTTATCATTTTCTTTTCTTTTTGATCCCCTTTTTTCTTTTTTTTTCCATGCACTATATATATAAAAACTTTTGAAACCATTTTCTCTAAAAACCTTTGAGAAGAACCCTTTTTCTTTTGCAAAAATAATTTTTAGTTTGGGAACAATCCCTTCACCTTCAATATCCTGACCTGATCAAAGATGGACTTTATTAGGCACGTAATGTGGGATTGGGTTAGGGATGACAAAGAAAAGGTAAAAAGACTCAAAAATGTGTTTGGGGGTGCTCGATCCAAGGATCACTTTCTTCTTTGAATGAAAAAAAATCTTTTTAACTTTGATCGATGCCCTTTCCATTCGAACGCTGTTCTTTGCAAGCTTCGAATCCTAAACTTGTTCATTTAACTTCTTCTTTATTCTATATTTTCTCACATCCTCTTTTCCACTTTGAGCTGCCTTTTGCGGGTTTTGAACTCAAGTTTTCTCCTTTTCTATCCTTCACTTGAGCCGCCCTTTTCGGGTTTTCAGCTCAAGTGACCCCCAATGGATCCAAGCCACCCTTTGTGGGTTTTCAACTTGGACCCCTCCTTTTATTTATTTCTCTTTTTTCGACCTCTTTCTTTTTTAGGCCAAGTTTTTTTTTCTTTGATGGGAATTTGATGATCGATGTCTTCTGCCTCCATTCTATTAAATGACCTCTTTATTGATGAGCATACAGAATATTGCCCCTACTGCTAATTATAAGAAGGGTAAAGATGCTTTGACGAGTGAAGTGATTTGAAAGGTGTACTATTGGTGAGCTTATTTGATTTTTGAACCAATTTGTCTTCCAAGGCCTAAAAATGATTCGAACTTGGCCTTTTGAAAGTAATTTGCCCCAAAGAATGGAAGAATCTCAATATGTTTCAAATTTGAATTGGTTTCCAAGAAAAAGAATGGGCACTTTTAGGAACAATGAAATTTGGGATTCTGAGCCGCGTTGACACAAACCGAGTAATCATGTTACCACCTTTTAAGAAAATGTTCCACTTTTGATCTTATCTTATCGTTTTGGTTTAAAACACAATCGTTTATTAAAAAATCTTGTTTTGCTCATGCAAACCTTTTATTAATCGGACATTCCTTTGCTCATTGCCCAAGTGAAAATTATAGAACGTTTTGGGAACTGTTCCTTAGTGATGATCACCCAATTCAGCAAACATTTACAGTCAAAAGTGCAACAAATTTAACAATTATAAATATAAATAACAAAAGCTATGCAGATGTTATGCATGTATGAAAAGAGTTCAACGGTCTTAGAAATTCCTTTCTTATGGCAAGCTTCCGTTCCCCATTGTCACTAATTTGGACTGTCAATTTTTCCATGAGATCCGGAGTTCTATACTGAATGGCCACTTGTTTGAGCGGGAGCGACTTTACTGGCACGTCCTGACTTTGGACAATGTATCTGTGAAGAAAATTTCATCGATCTCGCTCACTAATTAAGCCTCAATGCTGCACTCGATGTTTTCAAAATGCTCTCCCCTGATGATGTTAGATCCCAAGAAAAAAAGTAGAAAACAAGTAATATGCACAAGTGATAAACTGTCTATATGTATGTATGAAATGTGTCTATGAACATATATACAAGTGATAGCATGATGGATGCATGAGCATATATACTAATGAATGGCTTGATGCATGATCAATGCATGAACATATACAAAGGAATGGACAATGCATGATGGATACATCATATATATACAAATGACTAGCTAATGAATGATGTATGCTTGAACATATACAAAACAATGGCTTGATAACTTCGACAACTCTTGAGAAGGTGCGTGGAAATGCGAAATGCAATTCTTGTATGTATGAAATCAATGCATGACATGGCAAAATGTGTTGATGAACAAATGTATGAACATGCTTATGAAGATATGAAATGCTTGATGGATGCACAATGCAACCTGCAAAACAAAAGAGTTATTCAAATGTTTCTGCAAAGAGAAAGCAACAAAGAACCAAAGAGTGATTAGTAACATGAACATAAATATGAACAAAAACTGAAAATTAGAGAGAAATCGTGCCCCTTCTATCAAAACATTTTCCTTGAAAAGATTTCGGACTATAAGTCCGCATGGAGCAGGTCAGTCTGCCTATTGTGAACAAATGCAATTGTCCACTCTACGATCTAATTTTGGAAAAACGAGATAGCAAAGGTAAGAAATGTTCCTTTTGTGTACTAAGGTTTATCCTCACGGGATTGGCTCTACCTAGGCTAGATATCTCTCTAGGGATTTGCATGCTGGGTGAGGCTTCTCACTGGATCTAAAGGTTCCCAGACTGTCCTTACTGTCGCCCACTCTAGGCTAGTAAGGTCCAGACTGAGTGGAAGTATTTGGCAAAACCCGCACGGAGACGATTGTCAGACGAAGGTTAGCTACTTTACTTCCTCCTAAAACGATAGAGCTCCGAATTAAGCTCATGAAAATGCAAGTTATTTAGTGCACGTGTGAAGGAACATACAAACCTTTACCAACAATTCCTAACCCAAATTACTAAACTACCCCGAAGAAGAGAAACAATGCATGATAAGTTAGATAGAATATATACAGGAATATGAAAGCGTGTAACCATAAAAAACATAAATTTAGGCAAGAATAATCAATGATAAACGGGCATGAATAAACAAGAATAAAATGCAAGCAGACAACCAATTATGCAAACCCTTAGTTAACTCTAAACTAGAATTCAGTTTGACTCTCTAACCAGTCCCCAGTGGAGTCGCCAAGCTGTCGCAACGTCCGGGTCCAGGGGGTTCGTACCCTACCGTTTAACGACTTTAAAGGGGGAAACTACTTCTGAAATCCTATAGGAGTCGCCACTAATCTTTTTTTTTTTTTTTACCTAGGTGTGATTAGCCACCTATCAGATTATTAAGCATAATGTTGACCCTAGCTCGGCGAAGATAACACTAAACCTAATAAACGGTTTATTAACCAGAGTCCTAAGGGTTCGGGAGTCGGGTACGTGTGGGGAAGGATTAGCACCCCCACGACGCCCGTCAAAAGACGGCACTGACTAGTCTAGGCTTAATTGTGGGTTTCTATTATTGGTTGTCCCTATCCTTAAGTTTTTCATGCCATATTAAAAGAGTTTTATTGACCTTTGATTAAATTAACTTATATCTTACTATCGATTACCCTTTTATTTCTTGATTACCAATTACCATGTTTTACTTTTTGTACTGATTACCATATTTTTACTCTTTTTTACTGATTACCTCTTTTCTTACTGAATACCACATTTTTACTCTTTTTTACTGATCACCATTTCTTACTCTTTTTACTAATCACCATTTCTTACTCTTTTTACTGATCACCATTTTTTTGCTTCATTTCTACTTTTTTTACTGATTTACTCTTTTCTTACTTCTTTTTTACTAATTACCATGTTTTACTTCTTCTTCTTTTTCTCTTTTATTGAGTACCA
>AWWV01008908.1:0-17757 GCA_001974805.1 Corchorus capsularis
TTTCTTTTCATTTTTTAGATTTTTCCTTAATAATTCTTAATTTATAGATACACTAGACTCTTAAATACGTGGATGCGCATGATGCATGAAATTCCCTTTTGAATTTAATTACCCATTAATTATACGAGGAACACCTTCGGCCGCCTCCCAATAAATGGTAAACGACTTCCGGAAATTTCCAAGCCTCCAGGAGAAGTCAAGCAAACTCAGACACGCATGAATGAGCCGCCCTCCTTTCCCTTCACGGGAGTCATTTTAATTTAGTCTTATGATCATAGCAACAACAATACAATCATGGAATTTAAATATGGATGCACATGCAACTATTCCTAAATTCTAAGCCTTAATTTTATTTAAACTTAGGCCGGATTAAGATAGCTAGACTTCTAAACCCAAATATTGTCTAAGTACAAGGCTCAAATATAATGGAAATCCAAACAGATCAATATAACTCAATTACACATGGAATGGGCTTCACATAAACAAGTATGAAGGCCCAAAAAGTAACAAAACAAAGACCAAATAAATAATCACATTGATTAAATCCACCACAAAAATTGGCTAAACCCATCTAAACTATTTGAAGACCCAACAACAAATTCAAGGCCCAAGTACAAAGTTAAAAAGGTTTAAACTTGATTAACATATACTTGAGTCTTAAATTTAATTTAATCTCATCTTAATTTAATCTAGCCTTCCAAACATTTGTTCTTCAAAAGCTAATCAATTTATTTACTGATGGCCTAAAAGTTCAAACTTTTATTCAAAGGTGACATTTTTACTTAAGTTACTTAAAGCTTTAATCTTTTATTTACCAATTTGCTTGAAATCTCAATTTATGCTCCAAGATGTCATCTTTATTCACTAATTATTTGTAAAAATCCAATGTTTTCCTCAAAGGATAAATCTTTTAGCCAAATATCCCATTTTCATCATCTTACAATAAAAAAAAAAACCTAACTTTTAACTAAAAATTTGATTTTTATTGTAGAACTATTTTGCAGAGGGTCAAATTGAACCAATCCTACAAGCAGAGGGACTTGAACGAATCTGACCATGTGTATAGGGACTTATTTAAACACTCCCGCAACATTTAAGCCTTAAATGAGTAAATTAGCAACCTCAAGAACTTAATCATCTAAAAAAACGGATTAAATTGAAGGGAGTCAGAAAGTTTACCCCTTTTAAAAGGCTCAAACCGTACTATCTTCCTCCTTTTGCTCCGCCACTCCAACCCTAGCTCCCCTCTGTCGCAGCCTCCTTCTCCCTCTTCCGATCGACCCAAAAGAAACCAAAGCAGCCTCCCTCTTTTAGAAACTAGAACCTAAAGCCTAGACCGACCCTCACCCACTACCAAGGAGCAATCTAAACCCTTCCACACAAACGACAATGGCGGGCTAGATCCCAAACCAGTAAAGAAGAAACAGGAAGGCGAACAAATTTTGGTTCGTTTTTTCTTTTAAAAGGTTCGAGAAACAAAAGCTTCAAACTCCCTTCATGGCTCAAGACGAAATCTCAAGCTAGGTGAGTTTTTCTTTTAAGCTTTTTCCTTTTTTTTTTCAATTTTCAGAAAAAATAAAGCCTAAAAACTGATGAACTCCCAAGGCCAAAACCCTAATTGCCTTCAAAAACATAAAATGAAAACAACACCCTTCCAAACCCTAGCTGCCTCCTCTGGTTTCCTCAGCCACTACGACGCCGTTCCTTGCTCGATCGGAGCTCCAATGGAGCTCAAATTCTCCAGATTTATCTCCCCCGTCGCGCTCTCCTTGAATCTGGTCTCAGTTTCAGCAAAACTTACTTCTATCCTCACAAATCTAGCCTAAACCGAATCAAATCCCCATTCCCGATTCGACAAATCTAGCCGTCGGATGACCCTCAAGTTTAAGTATGTCGTTTGTCCCTATCTCCCTGTCAAACCCACCGAACGATTCCCCCAAATGACTACTCTAGCCTTCTCATTCGACAATCTCCAACTCCCGGCGGCGGGACTTCGACTCTCTCAGACTCAACCCTAGCTCCTAACAGAACGACTAGGAGAAGATGTGACTCAAGGGGAGAAGAAAAAGGTCAAAAATCTACTGAATCACTCCAAGAAAGGTAACGTTTCTTTATTCTGATTACTCCCTTACCTCTGTATTTTTGTTTTTCTGATGAACTTAGGATTATCGGAACCCTTGCTTCCTTTTTTTTCTCCCTAGTTTTCCTATTCAAAACCCTAGTCTCCGCCACTAAGAACCCCTTTTTTTCAGGAAAAATTTTCTTTTTCTTTTCTCCTGAAAGTGATGCTTATTGTTGTGAAAACGTGTGAAGTGGCTAAGAGTGAGTGTAAATTCAGCAAGTAAGTGTGTTCTTGTCTTCTTCTGACTCTATGATTTGCTTCTCACGTGTGGCCTCTCTTTGCAGGGATGCTTTGCTGAGCTGGCAGATTGAACAAATGAGATTGTGCAGCTTGGTTTTGGGAGACCAATCACACGTCATCAACAGCGAATGTGTAAATTTCTCACACTCCTAAGCTCAACAGATTGTAATGTAATGTTTGTTGAATGCGGTTTGAGTATGACTGAGTCTAATTGCATTTTCCTAAGCTCATTTGTCTGAGATCACTTTTTAGGACTGCCCTGAGCCATTAAAAGAACCTCTGGAAAACTGCCTTGAACTATTTATTCATTGATCTTGCTCAACTTTACTTTAACTAATTTTCCGTTTTCGCGCTATCTTGTTTTGCCTTGAATTTCTCCTTGCAAAATTATATGAATGCACTGCTGTAATGCTTGCTCTTGAGTGTCTGGCATGCTTTTCTTTGATCTTCATAGCTCTGTTTTTCAAGTTACTTGCTGTTTATTTTTGCTTGCTTAACTCTGTCTAATTTTCATTGATGCCCTGTTGTGATTTGGATGCACTGTTGCATTGTCTGAATTGGAGGAAACTTTGCCTCATTTGCTGCTGTGGAATGTACCATGCTTCTGTTGTTTGATGTTTATTGGCACTGCAAGGCGTATTGAACCATTCTGTATTGCTTCCATTTGAGATCGGAAGGTTTTGTTTTTGATGTTCTGCTTGCCACTTGTTATTACTTTGCAACCTTGCTTTGGTTTGGAGCTTATTTCTCCATGTTTGCTGCTTTAAATCCCACTTTATATGCTTTACTTCTGTTAATTTGGTGGTTGTTGAGTAATTCTGTGAGCTTGAATCAGGTTTTACTGCTGCCACGAACTAAAAGTCCATGTTCCCATCTATCTTACTTAATTCAAAATTGCTAAACTATGCTGATTTGGCCTGTTGATTGCTAGTAATTGGATCCGTGTTGATTGCTCTGGCCTCGTTTAAATTCCCGATGCTTTGGCTTTGTTCGTGACCTTCACTGATTGCGTTTGTGCACCTAAGATCCTTCAATGAGAATGTGAACCTCTTTGATGGAGAATGTGAGCCTCTTTGAGCTCATTTTAAATAGAGATAAATGAGAATGAGTTATAGGAAGACTCGTATAAGTGAAATTGCAATCTAGATGGTGGAGTATAAGTGACACACGCCAAGAGAAAGAGCTACTTTGTGACTCTTCTTTTTGTATTTTTGTAAAGTAGGAAAACTGTAAATATCTTATGAAGAAATTCAAAGATGAATAAATAAATGCTCTTTTTCTTTATTGTGATTTTCTAATTTCTATTTTTTGGTGTTTTATTTTATTTATCATTGTTTTACTAATATGCCATGAAATGAAAAAAAAAAAAAGCACACAAAAATGCAAATCCAACTCATGCAATGTCTAACTAATTGCTAAAGGGTTAATTAATCAATGAACTAATTGAGCTTAAACTATATGATTAAAATGCAATAATACTAAGCTAAATGAAGATGCAACTAATATTACTAAATGAAAATATGCAAAAATGCCAAGGTGCATATTAAGATTTTTTGGTTTTTCGAATGCAATCTAGATGACTAAAATGAACAAGCTAATATAAATTAAAAGTAGATTAAGAATGACCAAAATACCCCCTAAATGCAAAAATGAGCAAAATGCCCCCTAGATGTGAAAATGACCAAAATGCCCATGGATGACCCTAATGCTAACTCGACCCAAATTAAAGGATATAGGACAAAAACGGGTGTCTACAGCGTGAGGTTTTGATTCTCACATCCCTCATATGTGATCACTCTAATATAGTGATGAGGTCGTCCAGCTAGTTGCTCCCTCCCGGGAGGCAAATTTGAATTTTGTTCAATTAAGAACAAAATGACAAAATTGAAGGAATTAGTCTAGCTAGGAGGTGCGGCTCCAACAAAGAAGCATACCATGATGATCCTTAAGCCATGTCACACCTATTGGAAAAGTGGCTTTTCCACCCCAGTTTTAGCCATTTTCTTAGTTGAATGATATTTTTATAATTTGATAAGCTAAATATGACTAAATATAGTCAATTCCGTTGCTTTGATGTTAAGAATCCAAATCTTAATATTCGGAGGCCATCTCTTAATCAAATTAGTTGATTCAATCTCAGAGGAGGCAGCAGAGACATGCTGAATTGCACAAGGAAGAGGAGAAGGACATAAATCACAAGACAAGGAGAAGACCAACGTGTTTCAAAAAGGAGGATGACGCCTTGGAGTAGTTCAGACCCTCACCCAGCTTCTAGAAGTTATCAGAAGAAGGAAGCTTCCTCCATCTCTTGAAGTTGTCATCTCCCGAAGAAATGAATCTACTTCCTGAAGAAGTCAGGCCCATCAAATTCAAGGCCCATGTTGCCCCCTATATAAAGAGATCAACCTCAATGCTTTAAACACACTTCGACAGCTACACACATATGCTTCTACAGATACAAACTTGTTCCGCGCAAAAAACCAAGCTACGTGCTTTTTTCCTCTTGTTCATCACGAGTTCTTACTCGTTCTTAAAATTTCTCTTGTTTCAATCATGTCTCCGAACAAAAGAAAACTTTTTTAGTGTTATTTCTCTCTTTCAATCTTGTGTCCGGAAGTAAAAACACTGTACGCGTGTTTCTCTTTTAGCAATAACAATCCGTTGTTATTTTTCTCTCAAATTCAATTAAGAACAGCTTGTGAATGCAAGTTTAGGAAGACTTATATGGGTTCCAATGATGTAAATGCTCCGGTGTGACTTTGATCCAATCCCCACAAATCGCTCTCTAATCTTTAATTTGCTGCTCCACGCACCAGTTTCATGTTTACTCCAACTCTTTGTCAATTTCAGCAAATTGACTAGCACGCCCTCGTGCTGTCATAAAGTTTTTAACGCAAAAACTCTTTAAGAGATTGTTGGCGCAACAATTACATCCCCAAGATCTACCGCTTTCAGATAATTCTGCATCAAAGTAGCCCATTCTTGAAACGAAACGAATTTTTCCCATCAAAGTTGATGGAGATTCCATTCACAAATTCCATCTCTAATCTTCTTTTCTCTTCTCCTCCCCCAATCAAAAATTTCCACCACACCAGGACGTAACCTTAGCTCTTGATACCAATCGTAGGAGCAAAAACTTTTAATTGATTGAGAGAAGAAAAATACACAACAAACACAATGAACTTTTTATTAAATTGAAAAAACTCACTCAATAAAAATTGAACAATTTTTATGAATTGTTTCTAGCAAGTTGTTCTCCATTGAGAGTTAGTCAGTGATGATCAAAACGGTTGCCCCAGCCATCCCAGTGTACTTAATGAGTATGTTTCATTTTCCCTGTAGCTTTGTTCAAGAGTTAAATTCGATTATTTCAAACTATTGGTGGGGGACTAGTGCTTCTTGGCGTCGAATTCACTGGAAATCATGGGAGTTATTGTGTATTTCTAAGGCTGATGGGGGTCTGGGATTTAATGAGTTTGAATCTTTTAATTAAGCTTGGTTAGCTGAACAATGTTGGCGTCTGGTACATAATGATGATTCCCTATGCTGCCGCTTGCGTCGTGTAAAGTATTTTCCTATTGGGGATTTTTTGTCAGCTAGTCTTGGAAGAAACCCCACTTTTATTTGGCATAGCTTGTAGGTGGTCGACAAGTCCTAGTTGTTGGTTCTCGTTGGAGGATTGGGAAAGGGGATATTGATGTTTGGGATGATCGTTGGCTTAATAAGTCCCCTTTTTATAGATCGACTCTTTGTGATGGAGTAAGGCCGGTGCCAATGCGAGTTGTTGAGCTCTTTGATTTTGAACAAAGGACATGGCGAATTGAGAAATTTCCGGAACTGTTGACTGATGAGGATACTGCTTGCATTATGTTTGTGGGGAGCTTTTTGTGCGGTAAATGCGGGCTAGACTGGACTGGTTTCAGCTCCAAAGGGTTTGGGCCGACCCCTATTTTTTGAATAAAATCGGGTTTCAGAGGAAAATATAAGGGAGGTCAGATTCGGCAGCAATGGTGAATAACTCATGTTACGGCGTCTGAGAGTTCTGCGGTAAGAAAATAAAATAAAACACGATCGAACAGAATATTCTAGGAGATCCAAGTGTAGCATAGACTTTTTTTGGGCCTTTGCTTGTGACTCGTTGGGCCACTTGAGGAACATAGACTTTTTTTGGGCCTCAAATATGTGTGAGAAATTCATTGGGCCTCTTTTTAATGTGTAAGGAATGTATTTGCGCATTTTCAATGTGTGTGATGTGTTACTAGCCCGATAATAATGTGATGGGTCTCTTAGTGTGAATAAAATAATGGACCCTTGTGTGTGAATAAAATATGGCCATTAAGGGTGTTTTATGACAAATATACCCTTGGTAGTGTGTGATGTGTTTGAGCCATTTTGTGGGCTTTGATGAGGTATCTTGTGAAAATAAGAAAAATATGAATTTTTTAGTATTTTTGGTTATGGTAAAAAAAATGGGATTTTTGTGTTTAAATGGGCTTGGCTATCCCAAATTTGACCCTTCACAATGTCTTTACCGATTTCTCGTTTCCTGTGTGATGATTGCTTGATATAGAATAATGATGCAATATGAAATTTTTCGGTTCGCTCGGCTTATGTGGTGGCAAGGTGTAGACACCCAATTTAGAGATTCAAAATAAATTACTTTCTTTGAAATACAAGATGAAACTTAGTGATGAGTTTGGGATTAAATCTTTTTGACAATTGCCATTCAAGTAAATCTTTTTGTATACACTCGTTTTTGGTCTTATATCCTTTAATTTAGATAAATTTTATTTTAATTGGTTTATATAGTGCATTAGGAATCTTTAGTAATTTTGTAACGTATTCTAGTAAATTAGTCCTTTTAATTTTGCATTAACATATCACATCATATATTCCATTAATTTTCATTATGGTCATTTAGGGGGCATTTTAGTCACTTTAGTGAAATAATAGCTCATATTTAGCCTATGTTAAAGCAATTAATTTAGTAAATATTTTAATTTGGTAATTGGTTACTCAAAAAGATTTTTCATCTTAGTTTTATTTATATTTTATATGACGGTTGCTTATTAGGTTAATTTTGGACTTGCACTTGGGCATTTAAGCTTTTGACTTGCGTTTGGACCTTTTGGCTTTGGATTTGCTTTTGGGCCATAATGGAGAGTGAAGTTTGTTTCCTTTTGGTCTTAATAATAAAAATGATTGCATCTCAATTTCTCATTTTTCATTTACAAAATAATATTTACATTGCATTCCAAAAATACAAGAAAACAAAGAAATTGCAAAACCAAAAAGATGCCATTTCTAGTTTAATTTTTGTTTACAATAAAAAGGGCCATAATTCTAATGCTCCTCATTTCTTTGGTTTGTCCTTTCCTTCGAAATCTTAGTGTTTCTTCAGAATAGCATCAATGATTAAATGGCTTGCTTTAAGAGCCTTTGGCTAAACTCATTGACTTCTTGCTAACAAGTATAACGGAACTCAAATTCGCCATGGAAAATGGGCCCGATTAGTGGTACTGCAGAAAGCATCGGAGCTCACAGATCATACAACAAAAATAGACAGAAGTAGATTCGAAGCAATCAAATAGAAAGTAAAGGAAGCTGAATTCAGGGGGATGGAATACAGGGCAGTAAAGATTAAAAAGAGAAGATTGCAGCAAATATAGGTAGTGACACACACAAAACAGTGCCAATAGATCACCAACGCATCAATTTGATCACCAATTCAGATGCAGGACATACAATCACACTGCCTAACAGCAATTCCTAGTCAAAATTCCAGCAGCAAAGTGCACAAAGCAAGCAGATTCATCATGAGGCAATATAGAAACCATAGAGCTCAAAATGCTTCCAAGCCTCATAAGGCAATGCAGCAAACAACAGACAGTGGCAAGTAATACTAAGTGACATAGGCATAGGTCCATTGCACTTTCTTCATCATTTACATGATCACCATCACCGACATACATACAAGCAAGCAGGTTCAATAAGGAGTTCATCAAAGCAGAGTGCCAATAAGAGCAATCAATTTAGCCAGAGTATTCAGAAAAGAAAGCAGGGAGTTTCAGAGAAACATAGGGAAGGAAGAAAGCGTACATATGACTGGATGAGCAAAGGTTATTAAATAAAGGGAGCATTCGAGACATTTCAATTACAAGATCACAATTGTAGCAGATTCAGGCAAAGTCAGAGCCAAAACATTCAGTACGCACAGGCAGTTGAACAAATTCAGTAGAAGAAATAGTCAAAAACGGAGCCTTTGCACCCCTCTTCATATTCGAATACATGTTTCAAGATTAGCAATGTGAACATTACAGGACAACAAGTGAATAAGAGAGTAGATCAGAACAGTAGACAGTTGGATCAAAGCAAGAAGGCATCAGGCATACAAGCATAACCAGTTTAATGTTGTAGTCAATTCAGGGAAAGCAAGGCTAACAAAGGTTGGTACAAAGCAAGCATGCCAAAACAGGAAATTTACCATTCAATTCAGCAAGCAACAATGCATCAGCAGAGAGAAAATTCAAGGCAGAAGGGTACACATTCAGGTTATCTGAACCAGAAAGGCATCAAAGGTACAAAAGAGCCAAGCTAGCTAATGTGGACAATCATTCAGGTACCACAAGCAAGACAAGCAAGACAGTTAGTGCAAGATGAGCTTCAAGTGCCAATAAATTCAACTAAAGAATAAAATCCATCACCATATCAGCAAAGTGTAATGTAAATTTGGCAAATGGGTTTAGCAGCAACATAAGACAGTAAGTGAACTTGTAATGTCGAGGCTCAACGCACAAATGGTAAAGACCAAATTCAAGCTCACATTATAGCAAGTCATATGAAACAATAATAGGTCCAAGAAAGGGCAAATTTACCAGCAAAATGAATGGTCACCACAGGCATCAAATAAGATTCAAGCATCCAGATTCAATAAAAACAGAACAGTTGCAGCCATTATATACCAAATTTACTCAAGGATTCAGGACAGTTTGGAATGACCAAATTGATGCAAAGCAGAGCACATTCAAGTTCACCTTTCAAAACAAGGGGCATCAAGAGGCATTAATGACCAAATCACAGCATCATAAAAAATCAGTGTCACGCACAATTGAGTGAATTCAGCAAGTTACAGGTTATCGGGGTACAAACAAAATTTCCAACAAACAGCAACAACAAGAAGTTCAAAGCGGCATTGGTAAAGAAGAAAAGAGGAAAGAAAGCTCACCAAAGTCGCTGCCAGTAGACTCAAACTATTTGGCCAACTCAGCAACCTGTTTGACAGACATGTGAGAAGACATAGAGATCAAATATGGACAAAACAGGAAAGGGAGAAGAAATTTCTTTAACCAAGCTAGTTCACCTCTCCACACGTGCAACACCATTTTTCACCTGCACTAGGAGACAAATGAAGGGTATATTCAGGCCCACACACTGATTTACATACACGATCAACTCATAATTAAGAAAGGACAAAAAAGGTTAGAAATGGGAGACTGAAAAATGAGGAAGCTTCCTCCTTCTTTCGGGTAGTGAAATAAAAAGAGGAGAAAAACACAGAGAATGAGGGGGGGGGGGGAGATAGTTTTTGGGATTGGTCTAGGGTCCTTAGATTTTTTTACAGTAAATAAAAATACCAAAAAAAGAAAAGGAAAAATCAAGGTTGTTCGAATAATTGCTTACCTATTTGCTCCGTTTATTGTGTTGGTTCCTCTGTTCTTCTTTAGTTTCATTTTCCAGAGGTTCCGTTTGCTTCAGGAATTTAGGATTTTGAGTCTTGTTTCGCTAAAATCGATAGAGGGGTTTGTGTCGTGTGGTGGTAAGGAGTCTCCCGTTTGTGCTTGAGGTCAGTTCACCAGTCATCCCCGCCGGATTTGTAGAGCTAGGTTTCGGGTAGTTTCGGTTTTGCTGAGTTCAAAGGAGTTATAGGCTTGGGCTTTGAGATTTCAGGAGAAAGGAAGCAGCTTTAGGCGTTTAGGTTTGATTGGTGGCCGAATGAAGGTGTTTACGATGAAGGACGATGCCTGTTTGTTAGAAAGAGAAAGGGAGGATCGGGGTTGGAGTGAGAGAGGAGAGGCGGAAGAAGAAGGAGGAAAAGAGAAACAAAAGTGTTCTGCTTCAGCCAAAACGGTACCATTTTGACACGGGTTGAGGGTTTATTCAATGATTTCAGGGGTAAAGTTCCTTCCTTTAGCAATTTAGTCCTTATTTTTCGTTCAATTAGATCCATTTGTGTCTGATGTTGTTTGAATAAGTATTAAAGTTTGTCAAAGTATTAAACTTAGTCCTTGCCGTTGTAGTTAATTAATTTGGGATCTAATTAGCTTAATAAAGTTATGTTTGCCTAAATTGCTTAATTAAATTGCACATTAAATTAGTATTTGAGTTCATTAATTTAGTTCAAGTTGTTAATAAGCTTGCAAAAGAAAAAATGGAAAAAGGGTAGAGTAATTAAACATATGCATTTGTATTTAATTTTCTTTAAATTTGCCATGTTCATTAGGTCTGAATTAAAATGATCCCGTGATGGGAAAGGAGGGCGACTCATTCATGCGTGTCTGAGTTTGCTCGCCTTCTCCCGGAGGCTTGGAAATTTCTGAAGGTCGTTTACCATTTATTGGGAGGCGGTCGATGGGGTTCCTCGTATAACGATGGGTAACTAACCTCAAATTGGAATTTCATGCATCATGTGCATCCATGCATTTAAGAGTCTAGTGTATCAATAAATTAAGAATCATAGAAGAAAAATCTAAAAAGAAAAAAGAAAGAGAATGTGATCAGTCAGAGAAGTACAAGAGTAATCAGTAATTCAATTCAATAAGTAAGTTGGTAATCAGTAATCAGTAAAAAAGGTAAAAGGTAGTCAGCAAGAGTAAAATAGTAATTAGTAAAAAGTAAAGGTAATCAGTAAGAGTAAGAGAGTAATTAGTAAAAAGTAAAAGGTAGTCAGTAAGAGTAAGAGAGTAATTAGTAAAAAGTAAAAGGTAGTCAGTAAGAGTAAGAGAGTAATTAGTAAAGAAGTAAAAAGTAATCAGTAAGAGTAAGAGAGTAATTAGTAAAGAAGTAAAAGGTAATCAGTAAGAGTAAAATAGTAATCAGTAAAAAATAAAAGGTAGTAAGTAAGAGTAAAATAGTAATCAGTAAAAAAGTAAAAGGTAGTCAGTAAGAGTAAGAGAGTAATTAGTAAAGAAGTAAAACGTAATCAGTAAGAGTAAAACAGTATTCAGTACAAAAAGGTAATAGTAATCAGTAAGAAGCAATAAAAATCAGTAAAAAGTAAAAAGGTAATCAGTAAAAAGTAAAAAAGAGTAATCAGTAAAGAAAAAATGGTAAAGAGTAAAGAGTAATCAGCAAAGGAAATGGTAATTAGTAGAGAAAAATGGTAAAGAGTAATGAGTAATCAGTAAAGAATAATGGTAAAGAGTAAAGAGTAATCAGTAAAGGAAAATGGTAAAGAGTAAAATATTAATCAGTAAAAAGTAATGGCAATCAGTAAAGAATAAAATGGTAATTAGTAATGAGTAAAGAGTAAAGAATATTCAATAAAATAGTAATAGTAACCAGTAATTCAGTAAAAAGTGAGTAAAAATATTATTTAGTAATTTAAGTTAAAAGAAAATAATTGGTATTCAATAATCCGTAAAAAAGAGAAGTAAAGTAAGAAAAGGTAAAGAAGGATATTCAAAAAAAGAAAATGAATAAGAAAAAGAAAAGTCAGTTTTAAGAACAAAAAGAGAGTTTAATGGCATGAAAATATTTAAGCATAAAGACAACCAATGATAGAAACCCACAGTTAAATCCAGACTAGTCAGTGTCGTCTTTTGACGGGCGCCGTGGGGGTGCTAATCCTTCCCCACGCGTACCCGACTCCCGAACCTTTAAGACTCTTGTTAGAAGACCGTTTATTAGGTTTAGTGTTACCTTTGCCAAGCATCGGATTAACATTAGGCTTAATAATCTGATAGGTGGCTAATCACACCTAGGTTAAAAAAGATTAGTGGCGACTCCCCTATAGGATTTCAGTAGTTTTTCCCCTCTTAAAGTCGTTAAACGGTAGGGTTCTGACCCCCGGACCCGCACGTTGCGACACGAGGGAAGTGCTTCATAGGAGTGAGTACTAGGTAGGAGATCCTCTCCATTTTTGGAAGCTGGTGTGGTCCTCTCGGGTTTCACCGAAAGTTCAATTTTTATGTGGCGAGCACATTGGGATATATTACCTTCGAAGCCAGCCTTAAGGCGCCGGGGGGTTCCAATAAGTGATAGTTGTGCAGTGTGTGGGGTGGTTCAAACCTCTTTATTTCATGTTTTATTTGAGTGCCATTTAGCTAGATTATTTTGGGATATGATTTGTCCTTGGCTGATGGTGTTTTATGAGACTTAGGATGAGGATGGTGACTTCTGGGATTTACTCCTCATGAAGGCTTCGAGAGTTGGTCAGCTAGAGAGAGTTCTTTGGTCATTATGGTTGCTTTGGTCGAACCGTAATAAGTGCCTTCATAATTTAGTTTGTACTTCACCAAGGGGATTGGTGAACTTGGCATTCAACTATGAGGAACAGCATTCAGGTGCCTCTAGGCCAGACCGGTCAGGGATAGCTTGGAATGTGCGTGTTTGGTGTCCTCCACCCTTAGGTATACTGAAGATTAATTCAGATGCTTCTTTTTCTACCACTAACGAAAGAAGCAGGCCTAGGGGTAGTGATACGAGATAAGGACGGAGAAGTTATTGCGAGTGCCTCTTGAAGGATGTTTTTTTGTTTCTAGCCCTTTGTATGCCGAAGTACATGCCCTCTTGTTTGCTTCTGAACTGGCTTTGGAGTTTGATATTGATGTTTGTATTGTTAAGAGTGATTCTATAATTGCTGTTACAAAGATTTCTAAGTCAGGGCCCGCAGGTGGAAGGGTGTGATTTGCTTATTCATGAAATTTGGGAGTTGGTCTCCTTGTTTGACATATGTAGTGTTTCGTATGTTAGTAGGGAAACTAATTTTTTAGCACATAGGTAATTAGCTAAGTTAAACGTTGATCATGTGTGGTGCGGGAGTCTTCCTCTTAGCGTTTGTAACCCGGATTTTTCCTAATCAATGAAAGTTTTTGGTTATTTTGTAAAAAAAAAGAAACAATTATTATGGACTTATAAATTGTAATATAAAGAGTAGTAGTTTATGATTTATGATTTATGCTTTATGATAATAGATTATAGTTGTGGTTGATAATTTGTAAAAGATATTTGGTCTAGTGGTAACTTTTAGTTGGAATGATGACTAGGATTTGATTCTTATTAACATTAAGTACCGACAAATTTTATAAGTAAATAAATTGAGTGTAGGTCATGAGTACCAAACTCACTCGATTAGAGTAAGAATTTAAATTCGAACCCTAACATTTCCCAAATTTCATTGATGTTATCGAATACCTGATATGTGAAATACCTTTCATTTTTTTTTCCCGTAGATGATGCATATTTGTTTTGACGTCTACCCACCTAATAAAATTTCGCTACTCCATCATTTTCCTAGCTAAGAACTCCCTCCGTCCCATATTATTTGTCCACTTTTCCCCTAATAGAAATGGACAGATAATATGGGACGGAGGAAGTACTTTTTAATGAACTTTTGATGAACGCAAAATGAAAATAAGTTCCATTAGTTAGTATGGTCCATGCACCTACAGGTCTCGATGCTACCAGCACAACTTTCCTTTTTCACTTTCATAGTTACTAATTTTGTTTGTTGTCTTCTTTATTACACAACCATCTAGTTAATTTCAAGATTGGTACTCGGTAGCCGGTACGTAGCTCGTAGCTGATTAGTTAGATAAATCTAATGGTGGCGCAACCATATGATCCAACGGTCAATATATATATATATCGATTTGATCTCAGCATAATGTAATCACCATATTATATCATCAAATTATTTAATACCATATCTATAGCAGCAGAGAAAGCCCCAAATTTCCCGTGAATCTTTACTAGTCCTTCCCTCTCTAATTACCAAGTGAAAAATGACCATTACTTATTCTAAAACTATCTATTATATTAAGAGTTATTATGTGATACATGTAGAATTTGTTTTTGGACTCAAGGGTTTAAAGGTTGACAAGTACCCATTTCAAAATTAATTAGAGTTTTCAATATAGTCCCTAAGGACACATATGTCACACTTCTAAAACAGCACACGTGTAATCTGCTGAACTCCACATACAATGTATTGAATAATTTTCCTTATATTGATCTTTAATTTTGATGTAGAAGCCAATAATTCTCTTCTAAAAATAAGATTATAGATTAATCATTCAGCTAAATACTCGAATACATCATTCAAATATGCTGGTACATACATTGAACAAAATTCAAATCACTAACCTAACACTCTTTATGCTTGTCACACCAAACTCAATCACCCTTTTCCTTTTATGATCTTTAAGCAGTGCCTTTTCTTGTTCACAAGCTTGGACAACAACACTCTATTTTGCTTAGGAAAAAAACAAAAATACCAAAACAAATGAAAAACTACAAGAATGCTTCAAAACACATAGCGGTACTCGCTTTCCCCTTCGGCACCCATGCAACTCCTCTTCTCAACATCACTCGCCGTCTATCGGAAGCTGCTCCTAGCCTGGTCTTTTCCTTCCTCAGCACCGAACAATCAAACGCCGTAACATTCCCGAACGGCGAGAAGGTTGACAAGATTCAGCCGTTCAATGTGTGGGATGGATTGCCGGAAGGGTTTAGGTTCAAGGGGGATCCTCATGAGCCGGTGGAATATTTCTTGAAGGCAGCACCGGAGAATTTCATGAAGGCCATGGATGTGGTTGTAGCTGAAACAGGGAAGCCTATTGATTGTTTATTAGTTGATGCATTTTTATGGTTTTCGGTTGATATTGCTGCTGATTTAAACGTCCCCTGGATGGCTCTATGGACGGCCGGTCCTCGGGCTCTTTATGTTCATGTTGACACCAGTTTCATTCGCCAGCATGTTGGGATCAATGGTAATTATTTGTTCTATTAATTTAATTTCTACTCTATGCTTAAATTGATTAATTTTACCTGCCATTCTTTTACATTTTTGCACCTTAAGTTGATCAAATCCTCAAATTCATTCGGTTATAGAAGTTTTCGTGATTCTCCAGGCTAATTAAGGATCAATTTATTTCATTGGCTGGTGGACTATTAGCTAACTTGTCATTCGGATCTCTAACTAGCTAGACTTTTTCTCTTTCCCCCATTGAAAACGATAAATTAGAAATTAAGCACATTTTTCTTTTGTTACCCTAGACTAGACTAGATTGCAAGAATGTGAATCTTATCACTATAATCCAACTAAGAATATTCAGTATTTTACTATGAGACTATATGGTTGTTGATTGTTGACAAATATTTGATATTTTTTCATACATTAATTATTTCACATTGGGTCCAAAATCCAAATACGATATAATTACATATATAAATAAATTAGTACAAGTTACCAAATTAATCAGATACAAGAAAAGATCATAACCTTTTCTGTCTACCTTTTAAAGAATGAATATAATTTTTTCCATAGGTGTTTTAGAAAGTCGATCGATTAATAGTATACACCTAACATATATAGGTACAAATATTACATATTAGCCTATGATTGTTTTATAATATTTCGTTGTCATTTCGGACGGACAATTTTTTTGATTGGATGAAATATTTTTCAATCAAATTCAAAAGACTATAGTTAGAGACAAAAACAAGTATCAAATCAAGTAGTAAAAACCGTACCAAAAAAAAGACAAAAAAAGAAGGTACAAGATCATATCTAATGTACTATATTGATTTCCAGAAGTGAGTTTAAATTAAACAAACTGTAAAGTACTTTTGGAGTGGGTTTTGGAGATGCTACCTTATAGTATTTATATTTATTACTACTACTATTATGATCGAAACAGAGATCAATTGAGTGAATTTAATATTTCTATATCGGGAATTAAATTCTAGTTGCAGATCATAACGAACTGGTAGATGGACTGAGGTGGTGGTTGTGTGTTAGAATCTCAACTACAAGTACTATATGTAGTAGTTGAAACATCAATTGTTATAAAGCTTTGAAAGATTAGATTACTTTGCAAGTTACATTAATTAATGGATATTAATTAATGCCAATTGAACGTTCAAAACTATTTGCAGATACTCTAGAAAAACCACTTGATTTTATTGAAGATTTCTCTTCTTTATCCGTTGCTGATTTACCAGATGGAATAGTGAATGGGAAATTTGAAGCTCCAGTCCAAGCATTACTGGATAAACTGGAACAAGTCATCCCACAGGCAACAGCAATTGCAGCAAATTCATACGAATATTTGGACAACCAAGTAGTGAATATGCTGAAATCACGGTTTAGAAACTTTCTGAATGTTGGTCCCTTCAATCTAATCACAGCTCCCTTCACAGACGACAGTCTTGGATGCGTGGACTGGCTAAACAAGCAAGAACCAGAATCTGTAGTATACATAAGCTTCGGAACTATAATAACCCCACCACCCTTTGAGCTCCAAGCCTTAGCGGAAGCCCTGGAAGAGAGCAATTTGCCATATCTTTGGTCATTCAGGGGAAACCCACAGGAAAAAATTGCCAGAAGGGTTCCTGGAAAGGACGAGTTTGAAAGGCAAGATAGTTCCATGGGCTCCCCAACAAAAAGTGTTGCAACATGAAGCTGTTGGAGTTTTTGTAACTCATGGGGGATGGAATTCAGTGTTGGAGAGTATTACTGGAGGGGTTCCTATGATTTTCAGGCCTTTTTTTGGGGATCAAGGGCTTAACACCAAGACTGTTGAGGCTGTTTGGGGATTTGGTTTGGGGTTGGAAGGTGGAATGTTTACGAAAGAAGCAACAGTCAAGGCATTGAAGGTGATATTGTCGAGTGATGAAGGGAAGAAAATGAGAGAGAAAATTGCAGTCCAGAAAGAGCTTGCTTTCAAGGCAGTTGAGCCCAATGGTAGCTCTGTTGAAAATTTCAAAAAACTGGTAGAAATTATGAGCTCAAGTTAAGTATAATGAAGTGCAACAATAAGATTAAACATGATAGCAGTATTATAAGTTTCTTTTTGTGATTGATTTTATGTCTAACTTTCAAGTGAAATTTGATACATTGTGATTTGTGATGCTAAAACAGGGATGGGAATATAATGTGTTTTATGCAATGCTCTCTTCATTGTGATGTTGTTCTATACTTTGATTAATATGTTGTACGGCTGTTATGATTTTGTATGAATAAAAACATGAAGACACCCCTGTTTCTGATCATTTTAATCTTTCTTTTCTTTTTTTTGTTTGATTTTGNGTATGTAAATTTTAACATAAGGTAACATATATAGATCAATTTGTGTGGAAAGCAATGAGACTTTTCTGTCTGTTCAAGACTTTCT
>AWWV01008911.1:0-20860 GCA_001974805.1 Corchorus capsularis
GAGGCATTTGCTAGTACTAGTACATCTGAGAATTCTTAATTGGCTGGTTGTAAATAGCCCCAGGACTATGGAACAAAGGATTATCCCGGACTTACACTGAGGTATTGACGGTGATTCTCAAATATTGCAGAACAGAATGGGATACGATGAGATAGAATGCAATAGAAACAAAGACACAGGGAACGGGTTACCTGCTCTTAACGGTTAAAGCGAACCCTTTCATTCTGACATTCTTTAATTCGGAATGAATCAAATCTCCTCAAGTAGGATTCGAACCTACGACTAGTCAGTTAACAGCTGACCGCTCTACCGCTGAGCTACTGAGGAACAACGGGAGATTAGATCTCATAGAGTTCAATTCCCCTTCTCAACCCATGACCAATATGAACTCGAAGTTTCCTTCGTAATCCCCGGAACTTCTTCGTAGTGGCTCCGTTCCATGCCTCATTTCATAGGGAACCTCAAGGTGGTTCTATTTCATTATATTCCATCCAGATCCCAATTCCATTCATTTAATTTAATATCTCTGATGTGTCATTGACATGACATAAGAGATCTCGGTTCTAGTCTATCTGTTTCTATTTCTATATATGGAAAGTTCAAAAATCATCATTCAAAAATCATCATTCAAAAATTAATTATCATATAATAATCAATAATCCAGAAATTATAAATTTCAAAAATTAATTATCATATAATAATCAATAATCCAGAAATTATAACAAAAATAATTAGAAATTTTTTTAAAAAAAGTAAAAGCGAGGTTTATGTTATGATGATTTTAAAATCTGTTATACCAAGTAATCTAATATCCTTATGGATGAAAATAATCAATTCAGTTGTTGTGGCCGGACTCTATTATGGATTTCTGACCGAATTCTCTATAGGGCCCTCTTATTTCTTCCTTCTACGAGCTAGGGTTTTGGAAGAAGAAAACCAGAAGAGGGTATCAGCAACAACTGGGTTTCTTGTGGGACAGCTCGTCATGTTCATATCAATCTACTATGCGCCTCTACATTTAGCATTGGCCGGATCTCATACAATAACTATCCTAGACCTACCCTATCTTTTGTTTCATTTCTTTTGGAAAAATTCCGAATTTTTTTTAATTATGGATTAACTATGAGAAATTCAATACGTAATCTTAACATTCAATATATATTTATGAATAATCTAATATTTCAATTATTCAACCATTTCATTTTACCAAGTTCAATGTTAGCCAGATTAGTCAACATTTATATCTTTCAATGCAACAGCAAGATGTTATTTGTAACAAGTAATTTTGTTGCTTGGTTAATTGGTCAAATTTTATTCATCAAATGGGTTGATTTAATATTAGTCTGGATACAGCAAAATAATTTCATTATTAGGTCTAATATACTTATTCGATCCAATATTAAGTATCTTCTTCAACCTACTAAGTATAGTCTAGCTACTAGGTATCTTGTTCAATCTAATAAGGATGTTCGATCTAATAAGTATCTTTTATCAGAACTTAGACATTCTATGGCAGACATTTTTACTATTCTCTTATTTATTACCTATGTTTACTATTTAGGCAGAATACCCTTCCCCAATAAACTGAAAGGAACCTCAAAAATGGGGGGCTCGAAGAAAACCAATGAAATAGAAGATATCCTAACGAATGGAAAAAAAAAAACAAAAAAACAAAAAGCGAACCTCACTTTCGCTTTAAAGAAACATACTATAAAAATATCCCTGTTTATGAAACTTCTTATCTGGATGGAAATCAAGAAAATTCGAAGTTAGAAATATTAAAAAAAAAGAAGATACATATTTATTATTATGGTTTGAAAAAGCTTTTGTGACTCTTCTTTTTGATTCGAAACGCTGGACTCGACCCTTTCGATATATAAAAAATGACCGATTTGAAAATGCTATAAAAAATGAAATGTCACAATATTTTTTTTATACATGCCAAAGTGATGGAAAAGAAAAAATATCTTTTACATATCCACCCAGTTTAGGAATTTTTGGAGAAATGATACAAAAAAATATCCTTTTTTCACACCAGAAAAATTGTTTTCTGATGAATTGGATACTGGTTGGAGGTTTACCAATTAACTAAAAAGAGTAAATTTTAGTAAGGAATTTAGAAAAAGAGTCGAATCTTTAGATAAGAAATCCCTTGATAGAGTAAAATTTAAAAAGCAATTTAGAAATAGAAGAGTCGAACCTTTAGATAAGGAACCCTTTGATCTGGGCATACTTGAAAAAAATAATGAAACTCAAAAAGAATACTTGCCTAAACTATTTGATCCTTTCTTGTATGGACCCAAAAAGGGTTTTCGCCTCCAAGCATAAATAAAACTTATAAAAAAAAAACACAGATCCATTTTGGATAAATAAGATTCATGTTATACTTCTTACTACTAATTATCACGAATTTAAACAGACAATAGATATGCTCAATATAAAATCATTATCAACAGAAAAAGACCTTTCTTTATTGCCAGAAGATGAACAGGGAAATATCGATTCAGAGGGTTGAGTCAAAATTTTGAAATTTTTATTCAATATAGTTATAGCTAATCCCAACAATCAAACAATTATAAAAAAATCTATGATCTCAATAAGATTTGATAACCTTCTATCAAATTTTGGTACTCCTTATGAAATTGAGACTTTTATAACCTTCATATGAAATTTTGATAACCACACTATAAAATTTTAATAACCTCCCCATGAAATATTAGTAACCTCCTAATGAAATTTTGTTAACCACACTATGAAATTCTTATAACCTCACTATGACATTTTAATAATCTCTTTGATAACTTTTTTATAAAATTGTGATAATCAATTACCCTATGAAATTTCAATAACCAACCTAAGAAATTTTAATAACATGATCCTATGAAATTTTGGTAACCACACTATGGAATTTTGATAACCTCCTCATGAAATTATAATAACCATCTTATGAAATTTTGATAACCACATAGAGACAAGAAAATCAAAATCATAATATCATCTACTCTATAACTCAACAATTTCCAATTGAACAAAGTAAATGCGGCAAAACATTATATAACGAAGAGATGAAGCTTCACTAACAATAGTATTGCACGTGTTAGTGTGAGTTTAATCTTTTTATTGACATTTAAAAATTGAAATTAAAATTAAAATATTAAATTCAAAAACTAATAGTAAAGGAAATTTACATGTTCATCAACTAAAATCAATTTGACAAACTTATAATTTGGTCTAAATTGAAATTTTTAATTAATTTTTAAATAATAAAATTATACTAAATTTTAATAATGGAAATTTAGAAATATATTTGTAAAAAAGGGTGCAAAATTAAATACAACAATTGGAAACAAAGACAAAAGGAAAAATTAAATAGGACGTTGGAAACAAAAAGTCAAATTGACTTTCTTATAATTTAATATACGTATTATGTAATCTAATAATTAATAATGGAATAATTTATGATTAAAAAATAATGGAATAATTAAAATATTATTTAGTAATGGCAATTTAGAAATATGTTTTGAAAAAAGGATACAATTGGAAATATATTTTAAAAATAAGGGTACAATCGGAAAACATAAAATTTCCTCTTATTCGTACTTTATATATATATATATATATATATATTTAAAATACTAGGTAAGAACCCGCGTGCTACGTGTTAAGTGATACGAATCTAGTTGTAATTGTTCCAAATCCACCTTAGAGACCCGCCTAAGATCAACTTGAATCACCAAACTTCTAGATGTGTATGTCGACAATCTTCACTTGATAAATCTTCCTTCGTTCGTCGGCCTTAGACCTCCAAGTCGACCTGCACTTGAACACCTAAGATCACAAGATTCACAAACAACCAAGCAATCACAACTTAATTGTTTCTAGGAATCTACAAGATGAAGAACCCTAAGTTTGCTCAAACTAGAACAAAGAAGTTAAGATAATCAATTTGGGAAAATAATCCTCAACTTTATTAATCAACTCAACTTAACTTTACAAGAGGGGAATGGTCCCTTTATATAGTAGTAGGGGACGCATAACCCTTCTCCTAAATCTAAAAGGAAAACATTACATAAAGGAAGGAACAAGGAAATAGCCTACTCCTTGTCCTACTAGGAAAAGTAAATACATAACTTAATTAAGCAAGGATTGGACTTAGTCAAACAAGGCCCAACCCAATGTCTTCTAAACTAAATAGATAACTAATCTAAGATAGAATAAAGGCCCATGAGGCCGAATTACACAATGCCAAAGTCTAATGCTCATCGATTTCAAATAAGGTAAACACCTTGGAATCGATGGGAATATTCTTGGTGATGTCGACTTCAATGCCTTCCAAATGTTCTTCAATGGACTCTAAACCTCCAAGATGAGATCTTACAAAGCCCAATAAAGCTTCCTTGAACCTTTTAGCTCGTGCCCTAGTCATTGGACCTTTTGGAATGGCTAAAGGATCAAAAGGTCGGTCTTGTCCGGATGGCCCAATCGATGGCCGGTTGTGGCCGGTTGGTGCGCCAAGCGATGGCCGGTTGTGGCCGGACATGTCCATGTCGCGTGGCCGGTGATGGCCGGGCATCTCCGAGTCGTGTGGCCAGTGTTGGCCGGGCTTCTCCAAGTCGCATGGCCGGTCACTCGCGCCTCCAACTCCATGCTCCTCCAAGCTAGCATCGATGACATCTCCTTGATCTTCATTGGCTCCAATGTGTTCTTCTAAGCCATCATAAGCCCTTAGCGCATCAATTTTCCTATGCTTTTTGGGTATTTTATGCTTGATTATGCCTTATATTGGGTATATTTTTGTTCATAGGTGTTGAAGAGAAGAAAAGTGCAAAATCATCAATTTTGTATCTTTTTGGAGCCTTTTTGGATGATTTATGACACAAGTATTTTTCAAGGACATTTTGGATGAAGAATGGAGCTATCATGTTCGTAATTGAAGAGCTTGAAGAGTCAATTTTATGCTTATCAAA
The DNA here is from genome assembly GCA_001974805.1 of Corchorus capsularis. Lineage (NCBI taxonomy): Eukaryota > Viridiplantae > Streptophyta > Magnoliopsida > Malvales > Malvaceae > Corchorus > Corchorus capsularis. The sequence goes on from AWWV01008911.1 coordinate 4,968, forward strand.
GTCATAAAGTAGATTGCTAAGAGTTTTTCAAGGCAAAGGAGCAAAGACGAGTTCAAAGCAAGAAGACTTGTTCAAGTGCCGAGCCATGACACAGCTCACCTGGGTAATCAGACAAGCTACATGGGTCCTCAGACAAACCATGTGGGCACCCAGGTAGAGTCGGGACACTACCCAGCTAGTTTTTCAAGCAAACCACATGGGTGCTGAATTCAACCATGTGGGCGCCCAGGTGGAGTCGGGGCCTTTGTTTGTGCGCTCAAGTTCAGCAACTCATGTCACTTCCTCTTGAAGCTTCCTCAATACTTTCCAGATTTGGCGACAGTTCTGTAAAACAGCCATAACTTTTGATCCAAAGCTCCGTTTGAGGCGTATGAATAGGCGTTGGAAAGCTAACTCCGAGAGCTACTCCTTATTTTTTAGGTTTTGCGGTTTGGAGAGGAGGCATTCGACTCCTCTTTTCCTCTTTGGTTTGTAAGTTTTCAATCTCTCATGGAATGGAAACTCCAATCCATGAGAGGCTAAACCTTTATACTTCTTTTCCTTAGGTATTTTTTATCAATAAATCTATGGTGAGACTTTTGTTCTTAATAATTTGATTTTTTTGTTTGAATATGTTTCTTATCCCTGTGCTTCATCTTATGTGTTCATATTTTGATGGATTTGGTGCACAACTTATCTTGAGATTTATGAATGCTATTGTTAGATTCAAGTAGTTTGAGTCAAGCTAAAGTTGGTCGAAGTGACAGTTGTTAATCTAGAAGTTCTAGGTTCAATGGGATCATCAAATCTTGTTGAAATCTTTAGGCCGAATGGAAATATGATGTAGGCAAGTTTGGTATTGATTTATTATGCATGTGGAAAATTAAATCTTAATGCTTGTTCTATAAAGGAGTGGTTCCTGGAGTAGAAACAATAGGGGTTGATCTTAGCTAGTAGCAGGATTGATTCTCTTAGCATGTTGGAGGGTTGAAATTTCCTCTTTTATACCAATTATTCAAATGGAGTTGTTTAAGATATTAAGAGGATTACTTTGTTCCAATGAAAATTGATGTTTATGTCTTAGGCTATATATCGATTTGGGATTATTTATGATTCTTAATTGATTGCAATTTAAGTCAAATTCAGGCTTCGTGTCTATGATCCATGATTTACTTGATCAAAATAGTTACCTAAAAGAGAAGAAGTATGCTTTTAATTAATTGTTTTTCTTAAATTGTTTTCTTAGTCATTAGTTTAGTTTTAATTAATTGTTTTCCTAGTTTAGTATAATTATTTGAAAACACATAAAAATCCCCTTTGGTAAGATTTTCTTTAGTGTAATTTGGCTTTAATTTGCTCCTACCTTCTCCGTGGATTGGACCCCTACTTGCCCTAGCTAATAGTTATTGGTTTGTGGGGATTTATTTTGTGACTTGTTCAACGACCGATCAATAATAGTGTTAAAGCTCTAAATCTAAAATTTCAAGCAATTCGCACCACTAACGAATGCAGAACAAAAATCTGAAATCCTACCTCTGAATTTTTTTTATTTTTCAGTATTTTTCGATAAAACCTTGATGTATAAGAACTCCAAATCTCAAATTTCAAGGCAATCGGACCTCTAATGAATCTAGAACAAAAATCACAAGTTTCTGAATTTTTGATTTTGTACCTTGCGATATGAATTTGATGGAGGAAGAACTTGATGAATGATGGATATATTTAACCGATTGAAGATAATAACCTATGCTCTGATTACCAATTGGTACGAATCTAGTTGTGATAGATTCAAATCCACCTTCGAAATACTCCAAAGATTAAACTTGAATCACCAACTAGACTTGTTGAAAATCGATAAACCTAACCAAGCTCTCTTCTTCTTTAGTTGGCCTTAGATGATTAATTAGACCTGCAATTAACAACCTAAGATCACAAGATTCACAAACAACTAAGTAATCACTACCTAATTGTTTGTTAGGACTCTACAAGATTGAAGAAATCCTAAGTATGTTCAAACTAGAACAATGAAGCTAAATTCTCAAGGTGAATAAACACTCAATTGATTGATAACTTAACTTATGTTTACAAGAGGGGGTAGGGTCGACCTTAACCTAAAATAAGGCCATATTGGGCGGCTAAATCATAAAATAAGGACAAGGAAAAGCTTAATCCAAGTCCAACTAGGATAAACAAATAACAAGCATAATTAAACAAGGATTGGACTTAGTCAAACAAGGCCCATCCTTGATGTCATCTAAACTTAATAATAAGTTAATCTAAGATAGAATTAAGCCCACACAAGGCCGAATTGACCTATGCAAGCCCAACTAAATATCAATTGCAAGAGATACAGATTACACCACTCTTAATGACATAGGAATTTCTTGATAACCTAAACAAGGTTACAAGCTTGAACAAAGTTCAATACATTAAAAATTCAACAACTAAAGAGCTCATCACGTTCTAGCACTTATATAGGCCTTATTTGGAGCTAAACACACTTAACTAGAGCTAATTAAACTAGTTTAGCAAACTAAAATTATAAGCTAATCAAAACAGCCCCCAAATTAGCTAGAAATGCTAATTAACATGTCAAAAGCAATATGAATGGGGTTTGTATTGTAGGTGGACGAAATTCCCTTTTCCATGCTTGAAATGATGATGCTTCAAACTTGTCTTCAACTTGCCTTCAACATCCAACCAAAAGAGAGTGCTTCACCAAAGGGTTTTCCAAGCCAAAATATTTGACTAACATGTGTCATGTGAAGGATGGATGGTCATCAACACATGACAAGCCACGAGAGGTGTTTGTTTCCACATAAGTCCCATGTTGGTGAGGTGCTTGCTTGGCTCCAACGTGGCTATCTTGGTCCCACTTTGATGACATGTCAACAAAGCTAGGTGCTCACAAGGCAAGGTGCTTGCTTTACTAATTTCTCCAACTTCACCCGAATCATCTTTCAAGCTCACATGAGACACTCCCGTGTCATTCTCCTCCGGTTGAAAAAGAAAAAGGGGCATCTCTTCATGATAGGGCAACGCATGAGCAAACTCTTGTAGGATGGGAAACTCCAATAGATGGATGTCCATAAGACATGAGACACTCGCATGGGACACTCCCGTGTCAGGTTTGGTCCGCACAGTGTGGTAGGTGGGGGTTCCAACGAGGTATGGCGATGGGGAGGGTAGATTGGGTAGCTGAACATTGGTGGCATAGGGTGTTGTGGTCGCTGGGGTTCCATCAAGGGGTGGCAGAGGTGGTGGGGGGCGTACAATAAGGAGTTTGGATAAAGGGGGTTTTCTTCATTCAGTTCGAGTAGGAGATTCCGTGTGGGAATCTCCTGGTGATTTATATCTGATGTGTCGGAGGGAGCAGACATGGTCTCCGCTTGAAAAATCCTTCGGGGTGGTGGAATTGGCTATCAAAGCTGGGATTTTGCTGGGAAAGAGCTAAGCTTCTTGCTCAAGTTCCTACAGACGGCGCTATTGTTGATGCAATATCGATCAGCATGTTTTGGTGGAGAGCAGACATGCTCACTGGATGGGTCGAACCTAATTGATTTGTCTGGAATTGGTATCTGCAAGGCAAGAACACACCTGAGTGGCCGAGAAGGGGCCCCGCGTTAGCACTCCGATGATTAAGTAAGTATATGATAGTGGACGTATGTCAAGTTTCTAGAGCGAGAGGGGTGTAGAGAGGGAGTGGAGGTTGGAATCTAATCTGGTGAGATAATACCTTGGTGTATATATAGTAAGGTTCGTACGGTTTACCTGTCTCGTTACATGAGGTATGTGTCACGTCAGTCTTGTCAGTGTCAGGAGCTCATGTGTGGTTGGAGATGAGCTTGGTCGGCTAGGGGGCGGTCGACGTCTTTCATTTGCCTGCTTGTGAAGTAGTCGTGTGGCGCCTTTGACCCAAGGCAATTGTGTAGTGCTCAACAAAACACATTTGTGGGGTTGTATGTTGCAGCTAAAATAATGTGTACAGAGTCTAGAAATGTGAAGGAATATGCATATTGTTATATGATTTCTTTTAAGAAAGTTAATTAGCTTTTCTTCAACATATATATGTTACTAATATATTGTTCTTGATTGACAAGAAAATACTATTACTACATCCAAAAGTTTGAGAAGATGAAAAGGGAGGAAAACTTTGCTTCTATTTCAAGACTCCACAAAGTTTGAGCCTCATGCTTCACTTCACTCACATTTTCCGAGCAAGCTGTCCATGTGGACCGACCACTATAGTTTCTGCCTTCTTTTCTCTTTAGTTAAAAAGCTATTACTTCATTTCTTTTCCTATATATAAGTCTGCAATGCAAGCAGAAATCTTTGCTTTGAAGTTTGAATATCAACTGGTATAGTGTTATCTGCTACAAGAAACAGAATAGGTATTTTTTGACATTAGAGCAACAAAGTACATAAAAGACACACATGCCCCGGTAGTTACATGGAAGAAATCGATCCCTTTTGTTTTCTACACTTGACCTCTAAATTTGTTTTGCCTTTGACCTTTGTCAAACACTTTTAACATTTTAAAAGTTTCATGCGCTTTTGCCTAGGTAACATTATTTCATATCAATTTGATTTTCGATTATTAATTTCTTCTCAATCGTCAAACGACTTCTGCCTAGCTAAAACCTACAATTAAATTGAAGCAGAGCTAAAACAGAGTAGCAATTTCATGAAATAAACAACATGAAAAAGGTTAGAAGCTGCCCATTTGCAGCTGACTATGAGCACTGAGCAGTCATGTATAATTATTTTGTCGTAGACCATATCTATATGGGAGAAAATGTTGCTTTCCCTTGAATTCATTATCCTTGAGTAATTTCTTAAGTTCGAGTCTTATGAATGACGGAGCTTCCCTCTATATGAAGTCCGAGCAGATCTACTCCAAATTAGTCGCGACCAATGTGATATTACCGGATACGGGAATGTTAGTAAAAAAGGAGAGATGCTATATTAAAAAAGACATTGAATACTATATATGAAGGATGCAGGAGGCAGGACCCCATAGTCTTGGTATAGTCTATAGAGTAATTATGTTGAAAATTGGAACCAATATGCATGCTCTAAAGTACTATGCTTTCACGTGCCATAAATTTTGCCAGAAATCAGGGTTCAAAGTCTTAAGTCAGCTTGGGCATGGTTTGACCTTAGGCAATGTAGAATTCACAAGATTGGGATCAGAATTACCTACTTTCTTCATTCTTGTACAAAACATGACATACCCAAAAAAGAAAAAGAAATACTAACCAATTGCAAGAGCATTGCATTTTTGAGAAATCAGAGTGAGAATAGCTTAAAAAGAAAGAAAGCAACAAGCTTTTACTAAATGCCTTCTGCCATGAATCCACTTTAGCTTAGCTTTCTAAGCTTGCAGGCCCCCCCATGTAAAAAAAATCACAAGAGTTTGAGAGTGTGTGTGTGTGGTGAAGTTGCTGGCTTGGGTACCACGAAAAGACTCTTTACACCAAGAAAGGTCAGACAAATCGAAAGAGTTATGGGACAGACAGGTCAATGTGAAATTTGAAAGCAAAACACACACAAGATTCTTCTGGCCTCAGACTAAACGGCAGATTGGGCTATGCTTTACTTTCAACACGAGAGCGTTTGTTTTCCACAAGATGAACACTATTACTACCATCAAACAAGGTTATAATGTCATCTTTTGGTTGAGTTGAGTTGAGTTGAGTTGAGGCTGGTTTCCCACTCAACCAAAAAGTGTTCCCCATTTCCAGGACAAATGGAGTAAATTTTGGACCTTGATAAAAATGGGGTTTCTCCAAATTTTCCCTATATTTGAAACTTGGGTTTTGAACTCAATTGTAAGTTAGAGTAGATGACTTGAAAGCATTTGACATTTTAATTGGGAAAATTATGAATTTGTGCATGTAATCCAGGTTGAAGCACTCAAGTAAATTCTTCTAGGAAAACACAAAAGATTTAGTAATTGGTTCCTCTACCAATCAAGATTTTTTCTTCCTCTCTGCTTTTGTTAGTAAAAATTTTTCTTGAGAGAAATAATTACTACTACAAACCTGCTAAAGAGAAAAGTAAACAGTAGGAAAGCATTACTGTAAAGCTCCTTTTTCCTGGAAAACAACAGCACAGGCAAAAATACTGTAAATGCAACTATTAATCATGAACCAAAGCAAAGCTGATATGTACAAAGCAGCTGTATAGTAGTTTCTTACACTAAAAGCCAAAACAAAAACAATAAGCCTGCAAGGCTGTAAACTTCCGTGAGCAGATGTCATCAATGGGAGGTCTTTTAAAATTCAAAAAGCAGATATCTCTGTTTTCATTTTCAGTAACAGTCACCTTGCCATTTGTTTTGCTGACCCAAAGCCAAAATCATTCTCATTTCTCATAGAGAAGAGAAGGAGAAAAAGGAGAAATTACCCAACAAGCATCTCATCTGTTTCAGCTCCTAGAGAGTTTTTCAACAAACCAAACAAAAAAAAAAGGAACTTTTTTCTTTTGAAAAGATTAAATCTATATTATAAGATTTATTTAATGGAATAGTAACAAAAGATCATGGCCTCCCTTTATAAAATGCAGCCCCACTGAGGCACTGACTGAGTGACATTGTAATTGTAGGCTATAACTCATTTCCCCTTCTCTCTCTTTCTCTGGGTTTCTTTCTTCTTTGCTCTCTTATTTGGAAAGAAAAAAAAAAAAAAAAAAAAACAAGAACCATGCTTTCCCTTCCCTGGAAAACAGTGGCATTGGGTTTAACTTTACTTGTGGTTTGGTTTAGTGTTGAAGCAGAGTGTTTTCCAGCTCTGTTTGATCGGATTTCTGAGTTGCCGGGTCAACCCAAAGTGGGTTTCCAACAGTACTCTGGCTATGTGACCGTTGACGAGAAAAAACAGAGGGCTCTGTTTTACTACTTTGCTGAAGCTGAAGTAAATCCAGCTTCCAAACCCCTTGTCCTCTGGCTCAATGGAGGTCTATCTCTCTTCTTTTACAATGTTGTTTAGATAAATACACTTGTATAGTTAGTTCCCTTCCCTTGTGATTTCTGAGTTGATTATGTTTTGATTTGAATTGCAGGGCCTGGCTGCTCTTCATTGGGTGTTGGAGCATTTTCTGAGAACGGGCCTTTCAGGCCTAGTGGGGAAGTTCTGGTCAAGAATCAGTATAGCTGGAATAGAGGTATATTTAGTTTTGCTGAATCAATGGGTTTTGGTTTCTTCAGATTGGCTTGATTTTGTTTGATTGAAATCATTCACATTGTTTTGCAGAAGCCAATATGTTGTATTTAGAGGCCCCAATTGGAGTTGGGTTCTCTTATTCCACAGACACCTCCTCTTATGAAGCTGTTAATGACAAGATCACTGGTAAGTCTCCCCAGTCTGTTCACCTCCTCTTATAAATTTCTATGTATGCAATGCAAGCAAGAAATTTTGATTTGCAGAAGAAACAGATTTCCTATACCGAATATTCAAGAGAACTTCTTTGATCTTTCCCTTCTTTTCTTTATTTTTTTTCAAGGAAAAAAAGTCTCTCTTTTCTTTCCTCATTTTTAATTTAAAATTTTGGGTTATCTTGCCTTTTTACCTTACCTTTCTTTTGTGAGTTCTTTTTACGCAAAGGGTCCGAGAATATTTCATTGTGTTTGTGATGCCGTGTGTATTTGCCTATCACTTTACAGTAGTGCTGCCATGTTCATAGCTCAATGCTTACGGTTCTCTCTCTCTCTTTTTTTTTTTTTTACCTTCTCATCTGACAAAAGTTTACCTTTCCAGGCAATGTTTCATCTTTCAAACTTTGTCTCTCTTTGTTATTGTAGCCAGGGACAATCTGGTGTTTTTGCAAAATTGGTTCCTCAAATTCCCTCAGTACAGGAATAGAAGCCTGTTCATTACAGGGGAAAGCTATGCTGGTATCATTTTGCTACTCAAAAAGATTCTTATTTCTACTAGATTTTTTTTTTTTTTACTTTTTGTAATTTTAATATGAATGAAATCTGCACTAATAGTTTATTATGTGTAAAACTAGGTCACTATGTACCCCAGTTGGCAGAACTTATGCTTCAGTATAATAAGAAGCATAAGCTATTCAATTTGAAAGGAATTGCTGTAAGTAGTTACCCTTAATCAAATTGCAGTCTCTTGTTTTCTTTTTTGGTTTCTTTGGGCTGTGATGGCAACTCAACTCATGATAAAAATATGTTTTTTGTTCATCTTTGCTCCAACAAATTGCAGCTGGGCAATCCTGTTTTAGAATTTGCTACTGATTTCAATTCCAGGGCTGAATTCTTCTGGTCTCATGGATTGATATCAGATTCTACATACAAAATGTTCACCACTTCATGTAATTACTCGCGGTATGTTAGCGAGTACTATAGAGGAGCTGTTTCTCCTATTTGTTCAAGGGTGATGAGCCAAGTAAGTACAGAAACAAGTAGATTCGTCGACAAATACGATGTTACCCTTGATGTTTGTATATCATCAGTGTTGTCACAATCCAATGTCCTTACTCCCCAAGTAAGTTTAAACTATAATAATGGTATCTTCAATTTCCACCTTCTAGTGATGGCTGCTAGTTTTCTAACTTGGACTTGTTTGTTATCTCTCCTTTCTTTGTCCAACAGCAGCAAGTTGGTGAGACTATTGATGTCTGTGTAGAAGATGAGACGGTTAATTATCTAAATAGGCAAGATGTGCAAAAGGCCCTCCATGCACGTCTTCTAGGCGTCCGTAAATGGACTGTTTGCAGCAAGTAATTTTCTTCTGCTGAATTATATCCTATGATTTTCTTTTGGTAATAAAAATTTATACATTCAACTCATTAAACAAGAACAATATGGACTTCAGATCAAACATTGTGAAGCTTTTTGAATTTCGATTGAGGTTTGTGCAAAAGATGAGTTGTTTGACATAGTTACCTAATTATCTCCCTACAATATGGTAAAACAGTGTCCTAGATTATGAATTGCTTGATCTGGAGATACCATCAATCACGATTGTGAGCAGACTAGTCAAGGCAGGAATTCCAGTCATGGTGTATAGGTAAATTTGTTCTCACCTTAAAGTTTTCTTCTTGTTTTCTACCATTATAGTGCATATGATTCTCACATGGTTGATTTATAACATTATATATATGTTTTTTAACTATAGTGGGGATCAAGATTCTGTCATCCCATTGACCGGAAGCCGGACATTAGTTAATCAATTGGCAAAGGAATTAGGTTTGAAAACCACTGTGCCTTACCGAGTTTGGTTTGAAGGGCAACAGGTAAATCTCAAAGGAGCTGAAATTTAGATTACATTAATAAGATTCTATTACAGTTTGTGGAAGCTAATCTCTCTTTTTGCCTTGCAGGTTGGTGGCTGGACTCAAGTTTATGGTAATATCCTATCGTTTGCCACCATTAGAGGAGCATCTCATGAAGCTCCTTTCTCACAACCTGAGAGATCACTTGTTCTATTCAAGTCCTTTTTGGAAGGCCGACCCCTACCGGAAGCATTCTGATCTGCTCATCAGTTCTTGGATGGAGAATACAGATTAAGATTGTAAGTAGTGTCTGATTGCTGACGGCAGCTTTTAACGGTCTGATTATGAAAATTGCATTTGTTTGTTTGTTCCTTGCTTGCTTACTGGATTGTAGAAAATTTTGTAAAGATCTCAATTAAAGGTAAAAAAAAAAAGTGTTTTGGAACTTTTAACATCTCCTGTGGGGGCAATTAACATGAACTGGTAGCAGTATGCAGGAATCATGTCCCATACCCATAATATGCAAAGAACATATTGAATTAAAAAAAAAATGGAGGTAGTCTGTGAAAAACTGAAGAATTTTATTAGTTGTGGAAGAGTAAAAAGCTCAAGCAGCTGGTAAAGAGCTTGTAGAGCTATCGGAGAGTATGATGGGAGCTTCAACTTGCATTTCCAAGCAATTGAACTCCAATGCTAATACAGGCTTTGATAACATAACAGATATGCTCAAGTTTCTTGCATTGTCGACAAGTTCCTCAGCTGTAAAGTCTGTAGTTTTTGAACCGCCGTCTTTGTCATTATTTGAAGGTGATGCCCCTGTTACTTTAGCTGGCCGAACTGCTCGAACTCTATCATATCATGGAAAATATTCAGGAGACTGGAGACACTTTCAGAAATTGTAGAGTTGGGAAAAATAGATACCTAAAAAGGTTGGAATTATTACCTGCAGGCTATACGGCAAGAATACTTCAAAAGGTTGGGATTATACTCTGTCTGGCCACTGCAATTTCACAATATGAAGTTTACTGTTTACCATATACATGTTAAAATGGATAAAAAAAAAATCATGTAGGAAATTACCTAAAGCTTGGAAGTGACATGGTGATAGAAGGGCCCATCCATTTGTTGAATTTCGGTCTACGCACTGCAAATTCAAGATTGTTACACGAGAAGCATCTATGATGCAAGAAGAAACAGGCAAAATCTTGGTTGCATTTACCAAGAAATGAGTTCTTAAAACATGGGCTTCACTATCCTAAACCTATAGCTAGATGAAAGGAACAAGAAAATTAAAATCACAATTTCGCATTGTATATTGTTTTTCGGAGATGAACACCCAACACTCTGAAAGTTCATCACATGAAAGAGGTAAAATCATAATTTGTACTATGAAACAATTAACACGAATGAACTTTACCATCATTTACAAGTTTGATATTACAGATATCTGCCGAAACCGGGCCTTTAACTTCGGTCACCTGAACGTCAATGCAATCTTCTGAATGATGGAGAGTACTAGTAGTGCCCATACCAAACATGTTTAGAAAGCCACCGAATTTACCCTCTCTTTGTCTAACAACTGGTGTAATTCTCTGAATCAAATACATAAAACATGAAAATGCAAAAATCATAACTAAAACCGAAGAAATCAACCCCTGTTTTTGTTATAATCAAATTATATTGCATGTCTGTGACCTTTCAATACCACAGGCTTTCAATATAATCAAATTATATTGCAGAGAGAAATGAAGTTTCATAAATCTTTGACTTGATTTATCTCTCAAGTATAGAATATATGAAACCCCAGCCAACGAAGAGTTCACCCTTGCAAAGAAGTTTACAAAATGCACTCTACAAACTTTTAAGTGATACTTCATGAATTCAGACTAATCTTATTGAGAAGAAATTAAAAAAGGAAAAAAAAAAAAGACTAATCTTATTGACTAGTAATATTATGTGCCATAGTGAAACTGGCAGAAGCAGTACCTTTGAAAATTTGGCTACCTGACTTGGAAGTCCTACATCCTGCAAGAAAGAATCCAAGCAAGCTCACATATTGTTGGTAGAATAAAATGGGTTGGGGGGGCATTGATTATTTTGCAGCATTCATATGTTAAAACAATGGAGCTGCAGGAGTCAAGCCTAGAGAAATGCTCCACTTGTCTCTAAAAATAGAGTTGCAGGGTGCAAACAAGTAAATTTGGGCAGATTTCTATATTTAGTTGTTAAAAGACTATCCTCGAAAGCTATCCTATTCTAAGTTTTACTTCATTAAATTTTACAAACTTAGCCAGGATCTTCTCAAAAAAAAATATCTGCAACTTGAAACTTTCATCTCATGTCTTAGTCTTACCTTCCGTCCATGATGACAGGCTTCTTCACTATTCACAAGAACCCGGGCAGCCCATCTGTTGAAATTTAAATTTAGACAATAAGAACACAAGAGGGAGACAACTAGTTTGTTGACAGAAAGTTGAACAGAAATAGGATTTAAAAAATAAAAGCAATAGCATAAGAAATTAGGTGATTCGGGCAGAGCTAATTAGCAGACTTTTCTTGATGCATGAACCAGATGCTTATTTAAGAAAAAAACAATGGCAACTTGACATTTGCTTTAGCCACTCAGGGAAGGAACATGATAGCCTTGCAAATGTGACTAATAACTCTGTATGAGTCCTTTGGCAGCATAAACTAATAGAAAATTATTAAGGCATTCAAGTTATAAAGTTGAGTGACGAATATATACATTAGGTTATAAAGTTAAAAGCAATTTGAGTGGTGGGTGCCACATAATTTCTGTTAGCCATCACTTTTACTAGCTCAAAGCTAGACCTTCGTCAAACTGATACATGAATACTCAGTACAGAACTTCCCTGACTAGTGCTTTGACTTGTAAAGGATTAAAGCCACGCAAGTTTTACTCAAATGAGGATGCATTTCCTACATAAGTTCCAATTAACTAGTACTAATCAATATAAATAAGAGAGAGGGAAAAAAAACATACGCGCAAGAGGTTGGTGGATTCCACACAATCCCTGCAATCACCACAAGCTGGGCAAAGAAGCAGTTGATCAGTAGCATGTGATCAATTTAGCTATGCTGAATTGGTTTTACTAAACTAATTACAAACAATTAAATTCCAAGCAAGAACTCATTCAACAGCTAAATGCATCATCAACATAAATTCAAATGAAATTATGGAATTACCTCATCAAACACCCCAGCAGGGCTGTCGTCATACTTGGCAAGGAAGAAACCACCAAGTGTGTATCTGCATTGTGCAAACTCAGATTAATTATTGAAACACAGAAACCTCACAATAAAACTCATACCCTCCCAGGTAAATAAGACTACCCGAATGCTTCAACTAAGCGCAACTCCTTTGGTATGAATGATCTAGCAGTTTCAGCTTTCACAAGATGGAGTTGGTACAAGGCACTGAAAATGAGATTCGGACCATTCAATAATCTGGCTAAATTAACATGGACAGATATATAGTGATTCAATAAAAGGGTAGCAATATATAATTAGAAAGGTTTTGACACTTACCTGCCTTTGAATATCCAGGGAGGCTTGCCATAGCCTAATGAGCTTTTTGCTTCTCCATACGCCATGAACTTCAAGGATTGAAAGAAGCTAGTTCCTGAACTGCAAGGAGATGCCAACAAGTCTGTGAACTTAATCTACCATATACTAATACTAATGCAGAACAAAATACAAATTGCCAGTTCTGTTTTATTTGTTAGAAATGAATACATGAATTTTCAATAAATCATGAATAGATCTACAGAAGAGAGGGTGCTTACAGCTTATAGAAGAAATTTGGGTACCAAGGAACGTTTCTAAAGGAGACAAAGGTTCAAGTTACATGGAATAAACTTGATGCGCAAGTTGGCCTGATTATGATTAAAAATTGGCATGTACTACATATTCCTCACTAAACATTTTGTGCCACTAGCTACTAAACTCACACTTAAAACCTAGGCATAAATTAAATGCAATGAACCCAAACAAAGGGTCCATGAAAACTGTGGGGAACCTCCAAAAAATACACTCCATTCAAATTACTAAACTCTGGGGTATTCCTGTGAACTAAAACCTCTTAGCCTTTTGTGAAACAAGTGGCTTCATTCATATCCCATATCAAAATTTCAGAAACAGAATTCAGCATACCGCAATAAAAACCAAAAGTATAAAGCAGTCAAACCCAAATGATACCCAGAACCTAACATAACATGTAAAATACATTCGAACCAAAATATAGCAGAAAAAGAAGAAAAACCCACCACTTCAAATGAAGAGAAGGAGCAAGCTAGAGAGAAAGAAGAAGACAAAAATTAAGCTTACAGAGAGAATGAGGATTTAAGATGGTGAGCTGAGATGTGAAAGTGAAAAGGAGAGGAATTTAAACAAGGAAAGAAAGAAAGAGTAGTTAGCAGTAACCGACAGAAGAAAGGGAAGTGAAGAAAGAGAAAGCTGGTGAGCTAATTGAAAGATAGATAAATATATATATATATATATATATATAAGCTTAACTGAGCTTAGAAAGCAGAGAGTGGATAGACTTTATTTGCCCATCCATTCATAATTCATAATTCATAATTCATTCAAAGAAATCCATTCATTTTAATCCTTCTTATGCTATCATATATGAAAATGAAATTATATATGAGCTTTTTATTTGGCGCCAACTGAATACAACTATACCATCCATCATCCTTCTCTTAACTTCCGCAAAGCCACTACTTTTTTTAGTACTATTTCTTTATCCTTTTCTTTGATTTTTTTTTTCTTTTCCCTTCACGATCTCATATGTTGCCTTCAGATTTCCTTACGCCATTTACTATTTTAGTGACCAATGCACGTGTTTTGTTATAGTTTCTATATATTCTTTAATTTTCTTGTTGCTTGTTGCTAATTAATATCCCATCAAAATCCCCACCTTGTTTTCCATTGGAGCACACTGGATTAGCAAATCTCTAGTTATGTTTTTATTATTACAATCATATATATATATATATATATATATATTATATAACTATTTTATAAGCTTATTTATATTTAAGGTAATTATTTGATACTCCACCAAATGGGTTGTGAAGTTAATTAAATACATGTCCATTTTTTTTAATTAATTAAGTTTTAAATATTTTAATTTAATCCCTATATCACCCTTCAGGACCCGTATGTGTAATCTGCTAAATTTCACTAATGATGTATTAAATAATGAGTTTAATATCCTCTAAATTAGATCAAACAAATTAGATCAAACCCACTTACGCCTAGTAGAATGAGTTTAATATCCTCTAAACATGTTGTGGAGAAAATAGACGTTGAACTCTATTACACTTTGAGATGTATGTCATTCGACTCCAAATTAATCATGGCCTAATATAACTATAGATGCTGAAAGATTCATAATTTTTTTTTTTTTTCAAATTTCAAACCCACACCACACCACATGTTGAGAGTTGAGACTCAAATATGAAATCCCAATGTTCCACCGGATAGGAGTATGCATGCTAACCACTTAAATCAATGCTTGGGGTATTATGTCCATGTACTTTATTTTTTTCTTAGTGTTACACAAGTTAAATCTAATTACAATCAGAACAAATCTCCATATGTCCAAATATCTAAATGAGAATCCAACCCAAACTAAGAAATTACCTTAAATAACCTACCTACCAAACTAACATACAAACAAACAACTAAATAACCTAAACTCACATTCCGTGAGACTTGAACCCGAGACCTCACAGTCCAGGTACGGTGCACTCACCAGTTGAGCTAACAACTTGGGTGCTTATGTCCATATACTTGTACCAAGGGTTTAAATTTATAAAAATTAATTATGAAATGAATTAAAATAATCAATTAAATTATTAGATTTCTATAGCAATCAAATAAGTCTAAATTTCAATTTATATTCAATTAGGTTCTCGAAACAACTTAAATTTATTAATTAATTTCATGCGAAAATTTGATCAACACTCAGTTAAACTCTCAATATTTTATAATTAAAATTAATTAATTTTTTCGTTCCACAAGTGTTAATGTCAATCAGACTAGAAAGATCATAAAATAGATTTTAGTTGAATCTAGTGCCTAATTGAGTGCAAATCAAATTCTAAAGACTTATTTGATTGCATGATAAGTTTTACTCCTTGATTAATTGTATTACAACAATTTTATGTGATATTTTAATTAAGGATTATTTGATTAAAATATATTTATAATATATTAAACATACTCTTATTTATATGTACAATGCTCTCATGGGGTGACACTTGACGTTTTGTATCGTTGCCAAGTGTCAGTTGATAGAATTTTTGATGTGTTCATTGAACCACTTTTTTGTGAAAAAAAAAAAAAATTTAATTGATTCTTAGAAACAATTGAATCTATTAATTAAACTTGAGAGAATTCTTTATATGTTTATTGAAGAGTTTTTTAAAAAAAAATTAATTAATGGATAGATTCCAAAATACAATTGAATCTATTAATTTTTTTTTTTCGGTACATGAATCTATTAATTAATTAATTAATTATTCATATGTGTTTCTTGAATAGTTTTTTTTTTGGGGTTTTTGAAAAGTAATTAATGGATTCCAAAATACAAAATTCAATCCATTAATTAATAGTCAATTCATTTACCTTCTCTCTATCAATCATTAATCATAGAA